>JANTPZ010019489.1:0-10770 GCA_025593235.1 Vachellia pachyceras | reverse complement strand
TAGGAAAATGAAAAATTACCATATGAACAGTACATTTTCACGAATGAATCTGTACCAATTGGACTAGTTACTGTTCAAATGAGTATTTTCCCTCATAAAGGAATTTTCAAGCTTCAAATAGAAGTTGGAACCACTCAGTTTCAATTTTTCTAGAATTACTTATGAAGTTTCAAAGTTGGCCCGAAAAACTGTGAATAGTAACTTTCTTAAAAATGAAAGTTTTCAATTTAGTCTCTTTTGACAATTTGAGTTACTTGAGGCCATAATTTGGTTCCAACTCATCATAATGGAAGCTAAGAGGGTCAAGTAAGAGGTGTTACACCAATAACACTCCCAAAATCCAAAATAAATTGTTGAATATCATTTTCATTGGGCAAATAATCAGTAAATGGAAATATTAAGTCTTATATAAAAATTGTTATAAAATAATAGAACAACCAAATCAAAAATCCAAACCGATGAAAATTACCCATTAACATCCATCTACATTTATATACTCTTATATTGTCAAAAATCAAAACTTCTCAAAACCCTAACTTTCATCTAATCAGAACAAAATTACTACCATATGAAAGAGAAAAATTCATAGAACAACTTTCATGAAGGAAGTTTTGTGATTAGATGTAGTTTTGCTTACCAAATTAAGCTCAAAAACTCAGCAATGGCGGACAAAGCGACGGAGAAGACGATGAACAGTAACGCACAGTGAAAAAGCCGTCTCTCTCCCGGGTAAGTGTTTAAAATAAAACTTTTGGTGAAAATTACACAACTTGACCCAAAGGATTAAGATATTACGAAAATTACCCCGTTTTCCTTTTTTTTTTGCCATTTAACTATTTAAATATATATTATAATTTATTTTAATTTAAAGAATTATATTTAAGTGAAACCATATTACTTAGATACATAATAATAAATTCCATTTATCATAAAATAATATTTTCTAATGCTAATAATTATTTTTTTAAAAAAATAGGATATTATACAAGCTACTTCATCTTCAGTTGTTAAAACTCTATTCATCTCCGAAAAAATTATATGATGGTCTTGTGCTCTGATTCTTGATACAACTTCCATGAACTATTCATCATCATTAATGTCTTCCTTATATCCTGCTTGATACTCAAATGATTTCTTTGTTGTTCCAAGTCTGATAAGATTAACTGGATGATAAAATATATTTGGAGCTATTTCAGCAATTACTGAATATCATCTTATAAAGACTGTATGCTGGGTTACAATTCCAAAATAAGTCTTCACAACTTTTCGTAATGCATCAGGCAGCTCAGAGATTTCTTCTATGGTTGATGAAGGATAAATTGACTAGATTAAACCATATTGGTATAAGGCTTTTACAAGTGTGGGATGAGTTCCTGGATGGATAATGGCTTTGTTGAATGCATAATGGGAGACATATTTTACATGAAGTGATTTGAAGGTAAAATGGTTAAGGTTATAAATCAGCTATTTAAAATATCTATAAGGCCTATACGTTCCATTACACTTATCCATCATTCAATCATGACAAAATGAAATTCATACATATAATAAAAACCAACACAAAGTTAGAAAAATTGCTGCCTTTTATAAATTTCTCCTCTTGTTCAAACCCCTGCTGAACTTGAATGTGTCAATTGCCTCAAAAGCTTTTAAGTTATTTTAATCTCTAGAGTGTGAGGAAAAAAGGAAGAGAATAAGTGATTGATGCTTTTTCCCCTTTTCAGATCGATAGGATGGTGGAAGTAAAAAGTTGATTTTCTGTGATGCTTATGAATGAGAAAGCTTTTCAAGTTTTGTATGCTTTTTCAACCATTTTAATTTTGAGTTACCTGATAGTTATTATTTCATTGATTTTGATGTTAAATGTTTAATCAGTAGTGTGTTTGAGATCAACTATGATCTTGTTACCATAATTCTTTGATATCAGATTTGCCCTTTGTTTGAGGAACATGGGAACGTGCAAGAGACTGGTAATTCATACGAATCATATTTCAGGTTCATTGAGACTAAACATCTTCCAAATTCATTTTATTACCGTTTTTCTACTCAAAATTTCATTCTAAACTCATTGGAAGCATCACATTTAACAAATTTACAACCTAAGTCATACATTTCCTCTTGGCCAAAAATGGGAAAAAAGTTATAGGTTTTGTTATCCTTCCACACAACACATGATTTCATGTCTATATTAACTCTAAACCTTATTTAATAATCAGATCATCTAGCCCTAATATTTTTGGAGAACTAGACAACACTTCCCCCCAGGATTTTGATTTCTCTTGTGATTTTACCATAAATGTTGTTATTTGATTACATTTTAATTTTGGGCTTTGCTTTGGATTGTAATTTTGATTTTTGTTGAAGATGGTTGTTGAAATATGACCCACCCTTAGTAGATTAGCCCAAAACCCATTTTGGGGCAAAAGCATGAATGAGAGAATATGTGGGAACAAAGTAGTGATTTTCCCCAAAAGTTTAAATTAGATATGCTTTTGCGTGGGAATAGTTATTTTGTTGGAAGTTATATTTTAAATTTTGAATTTAAAATTATAAAAATTAAAAGTAGGAGGTTTTCCTTTCAATAGAGACAACTTACGAAAAACAGAGAACTCCTATTTTATCTCCCTATTCCATTTCTCTTCTCCCTTAGATGGTGCATTTGTTGTGAGAAACGTTTTGGATCCAGACTTGCGATCCTCAACACTTATGGGTATCTGTAGAAGCATCTACTCAATCTATCTACAGGTACGTCTGAAATCCTTCAATGATTTATGTGATGGAAGCGTCAAGAAGAAGAATGAAGAAGGGAAGGGAAGAAGAGAAAAGGACATTTTGCTCTTTTTAAAAATATTAAAATTTTTAAACAATCTTATTATCGTACACACAGATTTATGGTGACTAACATTTACTTCCTATCTATTAATGCCAATTATGTGAACCAAATGGGCCATAATAACCTTTTAAGAGGTACATATACAAAAATTAAAGATTATGACATCAACATTGACAAAATTAATAATAAAACAAGGTCGCCTTTGAAAAAATATTCACAGTTTACACAAATAAACAAAGGGCCGTATTTGCTTTTTGCTTTCAAGGTTTCTTGGCTTGTGCTGCTGCTCGGTACTTAGCTGGATATCGGTGAAATAAGGCAAGTGCATTGCTAATGACTTGCGCAACGTTCAAGACCTTACTCCTTATTACCGCCTTAGTCTTGCTCATCCTATGACCCGGGAAGTAATCCACACAAGTGCTCACATCAGTGAGGGTAGTGCTCACCCATGTCTCAACGTGCTTATGTGCCATAAGACAGCATCATTGATCAAAGTGTTTGGAATCTTATTCAACCACTCAAGATCTTTTATTGAACGTCCCAGTTGGTCCACACTATCATCGATATGCTTCATGCAATCTTGCAGAGCGAAATAGTCTCGATAAATGTTACTATTCTTGAGCGCTTCAAATTGTTTGGAGGCTTGTAGCAAGTAATCTCTTGTGTGTAGTGCTCGTGAAAGACTCACAAATAAAGCCAAATGAGTTAAGTGTTGCAGACTTTGGATGTTTGATTTTGTGAATCTATGTAAGGTGTGTATGCACAAATATGGGTATAAAGTGGTTCTACAAGAGGCTCCTATATAAGTGACAGTTTGAGGATCATATCTATGATGAGGTCTGTTTAAGGATGGCTTAGCTAAAGCTTCAATGGAGAACAAAGGCAAGAGGAGCATCACTAGCAATGTTAGGTTGATGAGTTGTGCCATCTTTCTTCATTGATGTTGAAGCCAGCAGTAGGATTAGCTCTCTCCCTTCCCCCTCTCCCCCTCTCTCGCGCGTGCGAGAGGTGGGTGAAGAGGGAATTTCAAAGTTTCAAAGCACGTTATAGTTGGAGAAAATGGCGAGAGAGACTATGGTGCTAATATAGAAGTTCGGCATTATTGTACATCGTATTGACAGTCCAAATGATCTTATATCAACTGTCCATATATCTCATTATTAACATTCATGGAACCATCTAAGAGGCGTTTGAAAGAAGTATTTATCATGTGACTGGTCAGTGGCAAACTAGAGATGACATTTGCATTAATTTGAAGCAAGGATTAAATTACATTAGATTAAGATTAATCAGGTCACAATGCTTATAACTACAGGTCAAATCTCTATAATTGTGTTGATTTAGAGAGAGAAATATTTGTTAGAGTATGTCCTAGTTCAAGGAGTCATGTGCTGTCAGTTATTCATACATGAAGTGGGTCAAGTTGGGAATAGGGAAAAATTGAAATAAAATGCTGCTTAAAATGGAAGATGTTTGTGCAAGTACAATAATTCAGGTATAATTTTTTTTTCTTCGTCATATTTGATGTTATTATCTAATTTATACTTAAACATTATAAAAATCTTAAATGGAGAGTAATTCTTTAGAATCATTAAGAGGGAACCTTATATTGCATGGTACTACACTTCTCATTCAACTTTTAGTTGGATAGCTATACGTTTCTCTCTCTCTCTCTCTTAAGTACATCATTTAATTTAAACTATTAGTACATAAGTCCTCGTAATTTTGCTCTATTAACATTATTAACCCGTGCATAGAGGCTAACTATGCCAACAAATTAGAGCGAAGTTAAGTATTTAATTAGGGCATTAAAACACTAATGTACCAAATTAAAAATTGAAGGAAAGGATAGGTACATGTAAAATGATTTTATATGTTTATTTGTAATTAGGTTTGATATTCTTACTCAACTTATAGGTATTGAAACCTTCCATTCCACGATACAATATATTTAATTAGACAGATTTGTTGATATTTTGTATATGGAATGAAGGGCAAAGATACTATTGGAATATGGGCTAATCCACCCTTGTTGGATTAGGCCTAAAAATGTGTTTTGGGGCAAAAGCGTTAACGATCAAACATGTGGCAACAAAGTTGTAATATTCCCCAAAAGTCTAAATTTGAAATTAAATCAATATTTACATGGGAACAGTTGAGAAGGAAAAAGCGTGGGAACGGTTTCTCATCACAAGTGGGCAGTCTTTTATTCCTTGTTTTAAGAGGAGTCAAGCCCCACATTTCTTATGCGACAGAAAACAGAAACCTCTTCCTCTCCTCTTTTCTTGCCTTCTGTGTGCCTTTGCTGTGTCTCATAGTTTGGATTCAATTGTATCTACAGTCTATGTTTGATTTGTCAGGTATGCCCGAATCCATCAGTGGTATCAGAGCATATAGGTTCCTGAGGCAATTTTACTCACTGTTCAAGAATTTTTGCAAGCATGTTCATTAACATGTAACATGTATGTATATTTCTTGCTTTCTGTATAGCATGCCGTTTCATTTTTTTCATTCAGATTTCAAGCATGCCTGTGATTTTCTATATACATGTGGTCTGAAATCATATGCCTCTAAACCGAAACTATGAAAACGAAAAATGAAACAGGAAAACGAAGCTAATAATGGAGATCTAGATCTGTGTAGGCTTAGAAAACATGTCCATCATGTAGAACTTGTCAAAATGAAGACATAGACACCAAGAACGTGAAAAACGAACACCAGTCAACGGGGTTACGGAGGAAAAACGAGTTACAAATTCCATCATGTTTTTCCAGAAACATAAAAGGACCCAGACTTCAAAAATACTCCCATTGTGTAGAGATCATCTAGACGAAGAAATAGACACCAAGAACAAGAAAAACGAAATTCAGACGGTGAAGATATGGAGGAAAAACCTAGTTGAGTTCGTTGAACCCAACCCGTTTCGCCTTGACCCGGTTGGAGGTAAGGGATGATGAACAATAGCAGCTGTGCGAACTGGGTCATGAACATGGACGGGTCGGGTAGGTTAACCGACCCACTTAGAGAAGATCGAAACGATATCGTTTTGTCTCTAGGAAATTTTTTTTAAAAAAAGAGCAAAATGATTGTGCCACGATAGGCCCAATAAAAAAATTTAAAAAAATGTGTTAAGCCGAAGAGATCGAATTAGCCTAATGAAGAGACCGAATAAGCAAAAGGATTATGCCACAATAGCCACGATAGGCCCAATAAAAGGAGTGTTAGGCCGAAAACAGTAGCCTAACGAACCAAAAATTTTTTTTGCTTACGGGTTGGGCCAAAAAGTCCCAAAACATTCAAACAAAAAAATCTTGTTGGGCTAGAGAGGCCCAATAAAAAACAAAAAAACTTTTTTGGATTGGGCCAGAGAGGTCCAATCTGAAAATTTTTTTAGGCCAAAAAGGCCCAATGCAGTTAAAAATAAAAAAAATTAAAATTAAAAAAAGAAAAAAAGGAAAAAAAGGTGAAGTGCGCATGAGGCCACGTGGCACGTCCGTATGAAGCGTGGACCCACCATTTAACACTTGACGATGCGTAGAGTCAGACATGATGGCACGTGTCACATTTCGGTGGCTCCAAGATGGCGGGTGGACGACACGCGCCTCCACCCGAGAGTGGATTTAATCTTCTTGGGGCACGTACAAGAGCGTTTGACCTCTAAATGAGACGTTGTCTATTCCTAAAAATCCTAAAATTCAAGAGCTTCATTTTAATATGCTATTTTCCTATTTTAGAAGTAATTCAGGATCTTTTTTTTTTTTGAAAAAAATCAGTGCTTACTTAAAGATTTTTTGAAATTTTTTCCAAAATAATAATTTTAAATTCATCTTTTTTTTTTTGGAAAAACAATGGAGCAAGAAATCTCAGATGACACTGAAACACTGTCTTACGGATTAGTGTACATTGAGTATGTGGATAAATATATTCCTAACGAGGATCCTGAGTAAGACTTTGAAGAGGATTTTGAGGAGGAACCGTTTGAAGGGGACTTTGTGGAGGATCCTAAGAAAGATCCTCACGGGGAACCTAAGAGAGACCCCTAAGAGGATCCTGATGAGAACCTCGAGGGAGGTCAAGAGGAACCTCAAGAGGTCTATTCCAACCCAGGTCCTAAGCCCTCATTCTCATTCAATTTAAAACCTCAAAATTATGATGAGAAGGTCAATCAACCCTTTTTCTTTGCCCACCATGGCTGCGACAGTAGCTGATATGATGCAATGAGAACAGCCATAGTTAAGAATATAAAAATCTTATATGGCATCATTGCGAACTATGTCAACAACATAACTGATAATGAACTACAGAATTCTATGTGAATGTCATGATGAAGTATTGTGCAACAGTTAGAGCTGTAGGCACATTCACATTATCAACTATGTGGGTTGATTCAGTAAAAAGAACAACGAGATTTATGTTGAATAAAAACCAATACTTTAAAAGACTGAGGAAAAAGAACAACGAGATTTATGTTGAATAAATATTCGAGTATTGTATTGCAAATATCTAAAGACGTATTATGCTTTAGATTTATGTGTTTACTCTCTATGTTTTTGTTAATATGTTTAGAACATGACTTGGTGTATGGTTATAAGTAAATGCGTTGTGAAATGTGACATGCTTAGTTTATGTGAATTGTTGTGAATCGTTATTGTTATTCACATGATATGTCACCTTGGTACACTTTTGATAAGTGGGAACTTTTAGAAAAATGAGACTTCTAAAAGTTGACGATTCAAGAAGTAGTTATATAAAATTCTTGAAAGAAAATAATGTAGCTACTAGTGTTTGTGTGATGGGAGGTATACACGTATTCTCCTGATCGCAGATCTAGTGATCAAATTACCTACTTGTCAAGAGTAATATAAGTATAAGGCATTATATACTGTACTGTGCTACATAATCGCTAAAAACTTAGCTCTATGAGAAAACATCTATTGATAAAAACCCTGTCACCTCAGATTAGGAAATGATAACAAAAACCATAACTGCCGAGTTGAATAAAGGGGACAAGCTAAATGAAGACAACTGGGATATATGGCACCATATGGTGCAATATATATTGGAGGAACAGGAGGCCTTTGAGCCACTAACCACCATTTTGGTGGAACCTGAAGCTAGGACTACAACCCAGCATAGGAGGAACCTGAAGCTATGTGTAGCTCTTAGAGACAAGTTTGGTGAAACGTCAACTACTAAACTTAGGAGGTTGACGATCAAGTTTGACACGTATAAGCTTCAGGGTAATATACCCATGAAACAGCATCTCTGAGACATGTCAAACATGATTAGGGAGCTCCAGGAAGCTGGACATACACTGACTGATGAGCAGCAAGTGCAGGCTGTAATCAGATCACTTTCCCATAGTTGGGAATATATGAAAGTCAACTTAACATATAACAATGACATCATGAATTTTGATGATGTTGTGAGGCACCTCGAGCTTGAGGATGAGTGCCTTGAAGCATATAAGACTTTTGGGCATGCCTATTACACTGAGGATGCAGGCCCTTCCAATGCCAAGACTGATTTTAAGAAGGGTAAGAAATTTCATGGAAAAGGCAGGAGGGATGGCCCTAGATTCAAAAGGGGTAGAAAGCAATTCAAGAAGAAAGGCGGCATGAAGAAAGTTGACCTGAGTAAGGTCAAATGCTATGCCTGGCAAAATATGGGTCACTTCGTGAGGGACTTCCCTGAGTAAAATGATCATGAAAAAGCTCAAGCTCAACAGACCATGTAAGTGGATTACCGTAGGTTGTCACGTCAATGCAAATGGCTTTATGTTGGAAATAACACAAAGATCGAGGTCAAAGGCATAGACACCTACAGATTAGTTCTACGTGGTGGAAAGACATTAATCTTACATGATGTGCTTCATACACCGGACATCTGACAGAATTTAGTTTATGTACTATGTCTTTTGAATTATGGGTTTGATGTGAACTTTCGTGGGAAAGTTGCTGACATATTTGGCAGCGGGACCTTTTACGATTTAGCTTTCCTTTCAGGAAAGTTCTTTGTAATAGATGTTATTGGCAATTTTTACTTGCATGACTGTTTCGTTAGGTCCTCCAATATAACTGTTGATATTAAGATTTGTCATGCTAGACTAGGACACATAAGTCAAAATCGAATGATTAAACTAGCAAAAGAAGGTTTACTAGGTGAAGTTCCAAACATGGAAATGGCCTTGTGTGAAAATTGTCTAGCTGGCAAGGCAACTAGAAAACCTTTCGGTACAGGAACTACAGCTGAAATCCATTGGATTTAGTCCATTTTAGTATATGCGGTCTAATAAGCGTGAGGGCAAGGCACGGAGTTTGGAACTTTATTACCTTTATTGATAACTTTTCATGATATGGCCACATCTATTTAATTTCACATAAGTCTGAAGCACTAGAGTGTTTTAGACAATACATGAATGAGGTAGAGAATCAAATGGAACAAAGAATTAAAGTATTACGTACTGACCGAGGTTGTGAATACTTATCTGATCAGTTCAAAGAACTCTATGAAGAAAAAGGGATATTTAGGCAACTAAATATTCCAGGCACTTCGCAACTAAATGGAGTGTCTGAAAGAAGAAATAGAACTCTTTTAGATATGGTTAGGTCGATGATGGCTCAAGCAAATCTACCAATTTTGTATTGGGGTGATGCTTTATTAATAGCAGCCTTCATACTTAATCGTGTACCCTCAAAAGCAGTTACTTCCACACCCTATGAGTTATGGACAAAACACAAGCCAGATCTAAGTAACTTAAGACCCTGGGGGTCGGCTACATATGTAATATCCATATATTCTTGTGAGTGGAAATAAAGGCTAAGCGGTAATTATGTGATGATTTAATGCCCATAGATATAGAAATACAGAAAGGAAAATGCCTCTAGATAAGAAGGATCATAATTGACTAAGTCCCTAGTCTTAAGGATTTTAAGTAAGAATGACCCAAGGATAAAATGGTCATTTGGCCAAAATGACAAGATAAAATGGTCATTTTGATTAAAAAGGCCTATGGTGTGACACCTCTTATTTATCCCTCTTAGCTTCCATTATGATAAGTTGGAACCAAGTAATGACCTCAAACATCTTACATAGTGAAAAGGAACCAAAATGAAAACTTTCATTTTTAAGAAAGTTACTATTCACAATTTTTCGGGCCAACTTTGAAAATTCATAACTAATTCTAGAAAAATCAAAATCGAGTGGTTCCAACTTCTATTTGAAGCTTACCAATTTATTTATGAGGTAAAAACATTAATTTGAACAGTAACTAGTCCAATTGGTACAGATTCTTTCGTGAAAATGTACTGTTCATATGGTAACTTTTCGTTTTCCCAGGATTTTCTGTAATTTTTCGTCAACTTTGAATAGTCATAACTTTCTGTAAAAAATTCCAATTCCAGTGATCTTTGTCTTGTTTTAAACCTTGCAATGTGAACTATTTTTTCATAAAATTTCAACTCATTCAAAGTTCAAATACTCTGTTTTCTGACAGGGCAAAGTAGGGAAAATGACCAACTTTACTTCCAGCACTTGGTCAAATTTCACCCAAGTTAACTTCATAACTTATCACTTTGATTTCTAAACTTTTCTTAATCATAATAACCTATGTAATTAGGCATTCATATGGTATACATTAGTTATCATGAGTCCAACATACATGCTTGAGACACATTTCATGCCACATTACAATTTTAAACAAAAATGACATAATGTTTACAACAAAATCCACATTAATACACATCAAACTTTGCTTCAAATATCAAGCATCTTCTCCTTACCCTTTGATGTGCTTCCACCTAAAAATGGTTAGTGGGGGAGGGTGAGATTTTTGGAAATCCCAGTAGCAAAACTTTCTAACACACATTATAAAAATTGCATGACAACTTTCAATATAAGTGTAAATTCATAAAAGTGCAACATGTAACAATGAAATG
>JANTPZ010019488.1:0-11600 GCA_025593235.1 Vachellia pachyceras | reverse complement strand
TATTCCCTACCACTCATTTATTATCTGCTCATTAGCCAAGAAGGTTAGATCCTCATATTTTCTTATGATTATCGGAAGAAATTCTGAAGCAGCAAAAAATTTTCACTCTTCTAACTATAAACTAACTCTAAAGTAATATGTGACATTTCTAACTATAAATAATTGATTTATTGTAAATAACTCCCTTATGAAAAATTGTTAAGGGACTTGGAAAGTCATTTTTTTTATTAACTTGATTTCATAAAATAGTTTAACAAATTTTAAAAGAGTTAAAGGTTAGGGATTAAAAGATTAATCTATTATAAAAAAAATTGGCTAAAAGTTAATAGAGTTATTGGAGGGATTGATGAAATTGCATCAAATTAAACATATAAAGGACAAATTTGCACAAAAAAATTAGAGTGATGGGTGCATGTAACATCCTTATTTTTTGGGATTTATAGTTAGTTGTTGTTTATACCTTTAATTAGTCAGAGAATAAAATAAATTAAGATTTAAAAGAAGAATCAAATTCAGATTATTTATAAATATATATATAACAATATATGTGCAAATGCGTGAGAGGTAAAAAAAGGGGGGGAGAGAACGCAGCTGGTACTCTGTGTGTTCTATCTACATGCAGCGGCGGAGCCAGGACCTAGATTAGTGGGGACAATTTTTTATTTTCAAACAAATGACAACAAGCTTACAAGTATAAATAATTTAAGTGGGTTCAAATCTTAAAAATCAGTGAATGCAAAATAAAAATCTAATAAGTATTTACATATACACCCAAAAATTGAGTGGGGGCAATTGCCCACACTCAACATTGAGTGGCTCCTCCACTGTCTACATGTGTGTGTGTGTGAGTAGGAAGTATTTTTAAGAAAAAAAATAATATATTACTTTGATATTTTAAATTTGAATATCTCAATAAAAATTTATATCATTATTATTAATTTCACAACTTTATTATTATTGTTGTTATTATTATTTCTTTCCTCCTCAAATAGCATGTAAAAGTATAAAAGAAATTATATCATATAAATATATTTTGTCTTATATGATTAAATAAAACAACTTATATTTTTTTTATTAATATGTGGGTGTAAGGGGTAGTCTTAAGTATTTAGATTTATCCTTGAAGCAACTTTTAGCACAGGTTAATTAGTATATTGATAGAAATTATTGACAATTATTTTTGTAGACTTTCATTGAGAACTTTGAAGTGACTTTTGTGTGCTTGCCTGTAAGTTAGGGAGTAGCAGGTAACTCTGAATATTCTTCCATATACTTGTAAACAACATATAATTAAATTGTGATTGAACTATATTCTATTCATATTTAGATTGAATTATATAGATACAAATATTAAAAGTTTTCAATATATAATTTAGTATGAAAATTTGTATAATTGTCATGGCGGTTGCATTGTGGTTGGGTTGGAGTATAGAGGAGAAATATGTATGATGAGATTTTTATTACGTGATAAACCATCACTCAATGCACAGTAGATGACATTTGTCAGTGCCTCTTTATCCTTGTTTTCCTTTGGCCGAGATTGCATTGGAATTATGGAACATGTATGTGATACATCATTGGTTTTCTTTTAAGGAGGGGAGTCATAATCCATACTTCAGCTCTACACCTTTGGTTGGGTATATCTTAAGAAAATAGTGAGCTTGAGACAATCCAGTTACATGGATAAGTTTTTGTTGGATTATGTGTTAGCCTATGGCTCCAGTCAGCGGAATAAGGATGGATGTTGATATAAGGGTGGTTGCATATTATATTATTATGTATTATTTATGATGATGATTGTGAGTTGCATACTTATGAAAAAATATGAAATTGTTTATATGATAATTTTTATATATACAAATCCATTTGTAAATAAGTTCTTCCTTCTAAATTATATGCCGTCTACTTGTGTGTGGTAGAAACTTTCAGTAGTTACAGGAACATAGAATCTCACCCCGTTATATTAACATTTTTCAGGTTATTGTTCTAGTAGGCAGCCAGGGATGGCATATATGAAATGAACCTTGTTGGCTCTCTTGTGCCTTTGGCACGTTCTATATTTTTAAATTGCAATAACTCTAAGATTTCCGTATTTTATTTTTATTTACTTTGATATTTTAAGAGGATTTATATTGCTATTAGTGATGTATATTTTGACTGGATTGATGATATGTTATAATGAACTGATGTTGAAAATCCTCATTATTTATATTTGGCAAAATTTTCATTAAGTATTTCAATATAAAACTTGGGGTGTTCAGCGCACCTGAAAAATAATACGGTTAGCGTGGATGTAAATATAAGTATTAGTCCTTGTGGTTGATTGATTTTCAGTGTTAGACCATATAATTTTAAATCATGATTTTTTTTGTTCCCACAGTTTCATGAGAATTGGGTTTGAATTTAACAACATTAACTTGTAGCTAACGTTGATGAGTATAAGAACCAAAATCTGAATTTGTTGAAATTAGAGAGATATAGACCAAAATTCAATAAAAATACATGGATTAAAATCATAACCCATCTAACTTCTGTTCTTTTTAACCAATTTTTTTAGTTCATATACTTAATGACAATAACTTGAACCAAATTTTTATAAAACTGTAGAAATAAAAACACGTGATTTTAAATTAAAATGGCTGAAACTAAATTCAATCAACTGAAAGTATCAATAATGATATTTTTTTTATACAAACCAACAACGCTTTTAACCCATTATTTCATTTTCAAAATTACATGGCAGGTTAAGTTTGGATACAGATAAAGCTAAAAGTCGTCATACATCACTTAGCAGATAGACTGCTTATTTTTAAGGAACATTCTTAAACATTCAGAAGATAAGTCTGGCACTAAGACCATTATGTCCTTCACGAACAAGATAGATGTTATGGCATGTGTGGACTGCAGTGAACATGCACTTGCCAATTCGCATAGATCATGAGTCACCCTATTAGTTACATCATCCCTGCATGATCGTTCATATACCTGTACCTCATCATTTTATCTCTCATACCCCTCTCGTCGACTGGAGATCTAATTCCCTTCCTCTCCAGCAAAGCAATCAACTCATTGTCTCTGCCACGAAAATTCTTAACATGACCCTTCCAAACAATATCCAAGGAACCGCGTTCGTACAAACGATAGATAGTGACTTCGTCCTTTAACAGTTCGCTAATGAAACCAACCGCCTCCGTGATTGCTGAAACTATACTGGCCACAGGTATCACAGAGAATCCTCCACCATCGATAAGAATGAACTCCTCGACGGAGATCTTCATCTTCTTCGCATACCTCCTGCAACACTCCTTAATTATATACTCGTCACTCCTCCAAGGCCAAAACACATCCATGATACACTGATTAAAGATATCAGTTTCTATGAAAGCGCCATGGCCGGTTCTAACCAACTGATCGTAATACCTAACGCCGTCTAATCTGGAATGCAACGCATCGATATCCATGATGATGATGTTGATAAGTTGCTGTTTGAAATCCCTAATTCTTAATTGCTCATAGATGAGAAATATGCAAGAGGCAATGAATGAGGTAACTGGATTCATTTATTTATACAACATGAGCTGTGTACGCGTGGCTTATCTTTACATAACGCTAAATTGATTATTCTCTACTGATAGTGACAAGCAAATATGCGATCTAACCTCCTTCACTAATGAGCAAATTGATTATTCTCTACTGATAATAATTAATGAGTGATAGAGAATAATCAATTTAGTGATATGTAAAGATAGGCCACGCGTACACAGCTCATGTTATCGTCTAATATTCTCATCCTCAAGTGGGTCATTCTCTGTATTATATAAACTGAATGAATCCAGTTCCCTTGTTGTAGTCTAATATTCTCATCCTCAAGTGGGTCCTTCTCTGAATTATATAAACTGAATGAATCCAGTTCCCTCATTGATTGTCGATTGCATATTTCTTATCAATGAGCAATTAGGAATCGGGGATTTCAAAAAGTAACTTATCTTCATTCATGTCGAAAAATATGCATGACATGTTTACCCATTATTATTTATAAGTTACTGTTTGATATCTAATCTGTAATAATTGCCTTCTAATAGTATGGTTGGTGTGGATGTAATTTCATAGGCATGCATATTTTTCGACATGAACGAGTTTGGACGAGGACAGTATGAAAGCTAGAAGGAACAGGTACAAGTTTGGAGGATCTGGACACCCGATGCATGGAGGATTTGATGTTTGATCTGAGTTGTAGCAAGTTTTAGGTCTAGGAATTGTTATTTTTTATTTTTTTAATTTATTTTTTGTTATAAATATTATTGTGCTGATGTTTTTATCTCCCATAATCCTTGACTATTTTATATATCCCTTTATTATATCATGTATTACATATTCTTGTGAATAAGAGTTATTTGCTCTTACTCTCTAATTTTCTCCATTTCCTTTATCTTTTTCTTCCTTAAATTTATAACATGTTATCAACGTGATACTCTAACCAAGTATGATGGAACTATACTAAATCTCTACCTTGTTTCTCTTTGATCTGGGATAATCTAAAAATAAGGTGGAATATTTAAATTTCTCTGTTCTTACTATAAATTTTGTTTTTGGATTAGAGATCAAAAAATTATTGAGTTTAATGTACTTTTAAAATTTATATGAATTTGTATTGATCTCACGGAGAGAACAAACATTCAAGTCCACCTTCTTTGCGATATTTCCTTTGCCATATTTGCCTTGAGAACAAAACTAACAGATGAACTCTCTCTTTGGGCTATTTCCTTTGTGATTTTGGATGTTGCCGTACTTTTCCGTGGAAATAGATCTGTATAAATGTTTGTGTGTGTTTCTGTGCTTGTTGTGCGCTTGCTCTGTTTGTGTGTGTGTGTGTGTGAGAGAGAGAATCTGAACAATGATCAAATGATGCCTATGTGTATGCATATTTTTGTATATGAATTATCTGCAAAATGACCCGTGAGAGAAAAATACAGTAAAGGACCCATGTTATGCATTTTCCTCCCGCTTTCTCCCTTTTCCTCTCTTCTCATCTTTTATTCCTTTTATCATACATTATAATTCCTTTTGTTTTGATAACTTATATTTAAGTAAATACATATCACTCAAATAACTACAGGGTGATCTCCCAATTATCATAAAATAATTATTTTCTAATGATACTTAAAATTTTGGAATAAGAACATTTTGAGATGTTACAAGAGGCACTATAAACGTGGGATTATTAAACTCAAGTGCATATAAGTATGAACTGACCTTATAAGCAGATGCTAATTATTATACTTATTTACTTGTGTTGGTACAATTATATGAAGGACAATAGAGCAAAGCTGATTTCATCAACACTACTACATAATGGTGATTTTACGTTTCCCTCTCATCTAACGATAAAGTAAGATAAACAAAGCTATTATTTTCTTCTCGTTAATAGGTCCACCCCAAAACAAAAAAACAAAAAGAAAAAGAAAAAAGTAAATCAATGCTTTATATTGTGCGCGTTAAGCATCGCAAGCGCCTCCTTATAGTTTTGCTATACACAATTTCATGTGGTGCAGATCTCTGTAAGTGAATATATTTATTAATAGAGTTATAGTAATTAATTATGATTACCCTGTATTAAAAAAACTGAAAACATGTTCCTGAATAGGGGCCGGTGGGAGTTGAAACTTAGACATGAATGAAGATGCTTAACCGCTTGCGGACAAAATGTGTGTGTAAAAGAATGTTATTGGTGTGGCAAGGTTTGAGAATTCTATTTGAAGAATCAATTTTCTCCATGATTAGTGCCATGTTCATTGCTCTATTTCGGATAACTACTAATACTATTATTACAATCGTTAGAATTTTTTTTTTTAAAAATGGGTGCAAGTTATGCTAAAGTTGCAGCAGAGAGTTGTGTGAAATTTTACATTCTTGATCTCCAAGATCACTTTCACTCCCCTATCTTCATGTATAGCAGAAGCCTATGTTTAAATCACCTAAAATAGCCTCAATAGAATCACTCCTCAGAGAGTTGCTTTTCTTGTTTTTGTCTTCAATATGATGACATTCTTTAGTCAATACTTCTACCACTATTAGAAAAATACCATTTAGTAACGGAAAATTCGTCTCTAAAACGAGGGTCACTAATATTTTTCGTTGCTAAATGGAAATTTTCTGATGGAAAATAGCTATTTAACGATGGATTTTTCCGTCGCTAAATAACATTTTCCTGGTAGTGTACTGCCTCTCAGATTGTTCCAGAGTAGAATCTCAATGTATCATTACATCTTCAATTTACATGGTTGGACTTGAGAGGCATCTCAAGTTCAGCCTTTATATGGCTGGACAGCCTCTCACATCAAGCCATACAATGGCTAGACTTCCAGCACCTGCTGGAAGTTACTTGATGGGCTTTCTTACATCCCTAACAAAGACGTCCATCATGAAATGGATGTTAGAAGCCTCTTTTGCAGTAAAGTTCTTTCTTTTATGATGATGATGTAGCAGGCCCATGTTGTTACATTTCTCAAGAGGAAAAATGATGAATAAACTACAGAGAGGAGGAAGAAGACTGAAGCAGCATTGCATATTGTGAATTGCACATTGTATATTACTCAATGGAATTACTCATGTTCCCCACAACTTTTGTACACGTAGTAGCATAATAATCAACCAAGTCCTAACTTTACAGTAAATATCTAACTACGCAGTTGTGACTAACTAACCAAAATAGTAACTAAATTTATCCTGTATCAATTTCTGTTTTACACGCTGTCACCCCCACAAGCTGGAGCATGTATATTGATCATGCCCAGCTTGGAAAGCAATGAATGGAAGGGACCTGGGGCCAGTGGCTTGGTAAATAAATCCACCGGCTGATCACGTGAGCGTAATGGGAGAAGGCGAATGACAACATCTTGCACCTTATCACGAACCAAGTGGCAATCTAACTCTATGTGTTTGTGTATTCATGAAATGTTGGATTTGAGGAAATCTGTAAAGCTGATTGATTGTCACAGAATAATAAGGTAGCTCTCGAGTGAGGAATATGAAGATCATCAAGTAAATACAGCAACCATTAAATTTCACAAGTGGTTACTGCTAGTGCCCTATATTCAACTTATGAGGAGGAGTGTGATACTGTCGATTGTTTATTAGTCTTCCAAGATATATGAGAATTATCTAGGAATATACAATAACAAGTAATAGATCTTCAGGACTCCATACAGGCAGCCCAATCACTATCACTAAAACCTTTAATTTGTGCAGTAGAACACGAGGAAAAGAAGAGATATTTTCTTGGAGCTGCTTTAATATATGAAGGACACGATGTGCTGTCCTGAGGTGTTAGTGGGGTTGGCCATAAAATGGCAGAGCTGTTAGTGCCAAAGGAGATGTCTGGACGGGTAGTAGTGAGGTATAGAAGATGCCCAACCAGTTAACGATAGGAAGATTTATCCAATAGAGGAGTTCCAGCATATGAGCATAGCTTGGCGTGTCTTTCCATAGGTGTGGAAGTTGGTTTGCATTCCAAGTACCCTGAATCATTCAAGAGAACGAATGCAAATTTCCTTTAGCATAAAGAGATGACAGCTTTTCTATGAGTGACCTCTAGGCCTAAGAATTATTTGATAGGACTTAGGTTTTTGATTCTGAATTTGGAATCTAGCTGTTCTTTCACAAAGTCAATCTCAGAAAGATCATTTCCAGTTAAGAGGATATCATCAATATATACAATCAAGGCGGTGAAACTAGAACAAGAGATTTTAATGAACAATGAATAGTCAACTTTGGATTCAGTATAACTATAAGAAAGAAGAGCTTATGATAGTTTTTGGAACCATTTTCTGCTAGCCTGCTTCAAACCATAGAGAGACTTTTGAAGTTTACAGACCAGGGAATGATTAGAAGAATGAAATCCTGGAGGTAATGCCATATAAACTTCCTCTTCAAGATCACCAAACAAGAAGGCATTATTCATATCAGTTGGTGAAGGTGCCAATGGTTAGTGGAGGCTAGGGCCAATAGTAGTATGACTGTGGTCAGCTTAGCAACAGGTGAAAAGGTGTCAAAATAGTCTATGCCTTCAGTTTGGGTGAAACCTTTGGCAACCAAACGGCCTTTGTACTGATCAAGAGAGTCATTAGACTTATATTTCTTAGTATATACCCATTCGCAGTTAATGGGAACTTTCCCATGGGAAAAAGAGTGAGGATGCAGGTTTCATTCTGTTCCAGAGCTGTAATTTTAGATTGCATAGCATCTCTCCAAGGCTTGAATTTAGATGCTTGGCGATATGTGGTGGGAATTTCATCAGAGGAAAGGTGTAAACAGAAACATTTATAGGAAGGTGAGACAAATTTATAGGAGAGAACAGAAGAAGATATTTTTTACCTGAGGAAAGTGGTGCAGCTGAAGTAGTGAGGGATGTAACATCCTAATTTTTATCTAGAGGATTTGATTATCTTTGAGAAATAATTATTTATTCAAAGGATTTGTTTGTTATTTAGAAATAATAATATAATCTTTTAGGTATCTTTTGAATCAAAAAGAATCTAGGATAATGTGATGCATACAAATCAATGAAGATTGTGTGTGATATTGTGTGTATAAAAAAATAAAAGAAAACGAAAGAAATAAAAAAGGGATAAAGTTAACCACATGAGGGGTACTATTTAAATGCCCCTCACACCCCTCACATTATGCATAGGAAAATTAGGTCAGCCATCAGCGTTCTCTTCTCCCATCTCTCTCTCTCGTGTGGCGTCTACTCCTTTTTAGGTATAGAAGTTCTTTTGGATCAATTAGATTGATTTGAGTATGGTTTTTGCTTTTGTGGCTTGAACTTTAGAGTATTTTGGAGTTGAGGTAATCATGTTAATTCATTTTATATGCTTGCATGGATTGTAAGGTATTTTCGATACCTTAGTTATATATTACGAATTTTATTTCTATTTTTATATGTTCAATTTTAGTGAAGTGGAAATTATTTTCATTATATATATACATAAAGTATATGTTTTGTTTAGAAATATGTATTATAAACTATTCATAATTTATCTTTATCTGTAATATATTGTGAATCTATACGTTTGTGGGGAATTGACATATTAGGTTGCATGGAAGTAGTCAGGTGATCTTGTGATGATGTGACTTGTGTAATGTATTGTGAATTTATCCGAAGTTGTCTCCACTACTGTTAATAGTGGTAGGATTTATTGTGACTCACACTCTAGCAAGGAGTCGGCCTAGACCCAGGAGGGAGGCCATGATTTATTGTGACTCACACTCTAGTGGGGAGTCGGCCTAGACCTAGGAGGGAGGCCAGGATTTATTGTGACTCACACTCTAGTGGAGAGTCGGCCTATACCCAGGAGGGAGGCCAGGATTTATTGTGGCTCACTCTCTAGTGAGAGTCAGGATTTATTGTGACTCACACTTTAGTGGCTAGTCGGCCTAGACCCATGAGGGAGGCCAGAATTTATTGTAACTCACACTCTAATGGGGAGTCGGGATTTATTGTGACTCACTTTAGTGAGGAGTCGGGATTTATTGTGACTCACTTTAGTGAGGAGTCGGGATTTATTGTGACTCACACTTTAGTGGGGATGTAATATCCCAAATTTCGAGAACGGAAATAAAGGCCAAACTGATAAAGTACTAAATGATTTAAGGCTCATAGATAAGAAAAATAGAAAGGAAAATGCCTACAGACAAAAAAGATGATGATGGACTAAGTCCTTAGTCTGAGAATTTTAAGTAAAAATAATAAAGGGCAAAATGGTCATTTGGCACAAATGATAAGGGTAAAATGGTCATTTTGATTAAAAAGACCCAGGGTATAAAATGTCATCAAATAATAAAGATATTTTGGTAATTTGGTCAAATGTTAACAAAAAGTCAAAGTTGACAAAAAATGTCAAAGTCAACCAAGGGTAAGGTTGGAATTAACAAAGAGTAGAAAAAGTGATGGCATTTTGGTAATTATGGCAAAATAAGAAAAGGTAGTGGTATTTTTGTAAATAAGTGGAAAGGAAGATAAGGCAAGAGCATTTTCGTAATTTAAGGATTTCGGAGTTAAGGACGATTGAGAACTAATTATTTGAGGTAGCAGGAGTTCTCAAACACTGGAGACCCGAACTGAGAAAAGTTTAGTTTGGTCATAAAGTATTTAATAAAATTATTACCCTGTATCCGGTGCAGGCCGTTTCAAAGTATGGAGAACAACAGTGCCCGAAAGTTCCGAAAAGTATTTTCTTAGAAAATTAATTACGGAAAATTCAGGAAGAATTTTGAGGAACGAAAAAGAGCTGAAGTATCAGGGAAAAATATAGAATTTTTCCATGTCCTTAAGTCAAATTGGCCACTGGGAGCCCGTTTTGCGGTGTTGCATGCAAATCGAGGAATCTTGACGAGTTACGAGGAAAACCCGGAGATGTTTTGGGCTAGGACATGATGCCATCTAGGCAAGGAGGCCTAGGGAATGGCGCCACATGAGAGATAAAGCCTCCGGAAAAGTAAAAAGAAGGTTATCTGAGCAAATGTTACTTTACGGAAATGCGTGCCACCGGATCAAGTAACTGACCGGGCAGAGGCCCAGTCAGCCCAACCAGACCAGCGAGGGAAGTCTGAAAAGTCACTTTATAGCAAGCAATTAAATTAGGACAAGTGGCACTCTCTCCTCCAAGTATTATCCAACTTGGTCCCCAAGTTTCAATTAACACCACACAATATTTCAAGAGCATTCTAATTAAGCTAAACTCTTCATTTCCTCTCTCCCAAAACCGTCCTCTCCCTCTCTCTCTCTTAGTTCTGAAGTTCTCTCCCTTCTCTCTATCCAAAAATACCATCTTCAAACTTCCAAGGAGAAAAAGAGAGCTAGCACACACAAGGTAACCATTCACGCTCTCAAATCTTCATCTTTTCTCAAGCTAGCAACCTTCTACTACCTGTCTCTTGAGTTGTTCCGTGAATGAGCCTCTCTTTTGGGAAGATGATGGCTAGGATTTCAAGAGTTTAAAATGGAAAAGAGAAGGTTTTAAAGGTGGTAAATGGTTGCAAGTTGTTTCTTGAGTAGTAAAAGCTATGTTGTTGTTGGTTGTTGGTTGATTGAGTTGTTGTAAAAATTATGGGAATCTCCATTTTATAGGGAGGTGCTACCCAAATTTCGTTTGGCCTAAGGGGAGGTGTATTTGAGTTGATCAATGTTAAGAAAAGGGGTTTTGGAAGCAAGAAAACATATGGTTACAAGAACAAAGTTTGAAAACCCATTTTTCCCCTTTTGTTGATGTTTTCGGCCAAGCCAAGAAAAGTAGAAGGGCTGTTGGCGTGCCCTGTCTCGCGAATCGCAAAACAGTGTCGTTGGACAACCTTGAAAATTGCCAAGAATTAAATTTATAATCTCCAAGGGTTGTATAGTTGCAACCCAGGGTCGTTCTCACCGGAAGCAAGTCGCGCGCCAAATAGTTCTTAGCTTATGCTTGTGTTTGCTATGCAAAATGCAAATGGGGTTTTGGTTTGGAATAAACTAATCTACTTATCTAAATGCAGAAATTAAAACTTGTTTTTGGTATTTTTGTATTAGGGAGGAAAATCAGGAAGAGATGGAATGAAAATGAAGT
>JANTPZ010019487.1:0-20409 GCA_025593235.1 Vachellia pachyceras | reverse complement strand
TAAAATAGTATGAAACACGGGCTTGAGGGATTATAATTTTCTTCATCATTGGAAGACATATATACATTTGAGAGAAAATATGGAGTCTTAAGATAAATGAAGACAGCACGATCAATTATAGTGTAAGTTGAAGGATAAATCTATATAACTATAGAAGAATACAAGTTGATATTTTTCCACCTAACCTTCTATACTGTCATCTTATTGCATGTTGATTGTTCTTATCCCATTTGTAGAATACATGAAGAAGAACATTTTGGTGTTTGATGGAGAAAAGCAAAATGTGAGAAGAAAAAATAAAATATTCCCTTACCATATATATTTTGAAATTTTGAAACAATAAATAATGTTGGATAATAGATAATCTATAAGTATATTATTTATTTGGTAATTGTTATTTTGTTAATAATGGAATTTACTACTTATTTTTTGAAATTTTCAATAGTTTGATTTTGTCAATATGTGATAATATTTAATTTTTAATTTTTTATTCATCACCGGTCTGACCCCCGGTTTGACTCCGGTCTGACCCACTAACCCTTAACCCACTGTCTTGATCGGTTCAGTCACCGGTCCGATTTTGATAACCTTGATAAAAATGTCATAATTAACCGTGGGAGGTGAAATTAGATAAAAGTGAATGAAATAGAGGGCACAGAAATGTAGATAAAAGGGTGAAAAAGAAGAATATACTGAAAAGGGAAAATGCAAGAAAGTTATGAAAATTTGCAGAAAAAAGAAAAAAATGAAAGATATGATATTGACTGTTCAGGTCAACACCAACAGTCCTTTTCCTTGCCGTCTTGCCTTCCTCACAAAGCTATCTTTCTTTAAAATTTTGCCTTTTTTTATTACACCTTTTATTATTTAAAAAATGTGAAATTCTTATTTTCTTTTTTCTAAATTTTGGCCTATTTGCACGTTTCAATTAACGTGGTAAGTATATAAATAATATGAATATTAAATATAAAATTTATAATGAATTGTACTATGATTTATTTTTTTATACTTTACACGGGATTTTTTTAGTGTTGCTTGCCGTTATTTGATTTTCTATTTAATTATGAAATATGCATCCTGAAAATTAAATATAAACTTGATAAATTTAAATTACAAAGTGTCCGTTTAGAAATCGTTGAGAGAATGCATTTTAACAGAATATATTTATATTTGAATAGAAGTTTGATTCATAGTGCTTTTATTCTATCAAAAAAAAGTTTTTTACTCAAAATTTATTTTGAAAGGAGTTAATAAATGCTAGAGTTTACAAACTAATAAGCTTTTATATTTAAAATACATTCTATAAATTCAAACGTAATTCCCGTCATAAAAATGTTTTAAAATCATAGTACAATTGATGGCAAAGCTGGCAATTATCTTGCTAAATGTAGTGTGTTTATAAATCTGTTAGAAAAAAAATTTACCCTAAGATAATTTTATGGATTTTAATATACTTTTTATGGATTTTAAAATACTTTTTATCTTGATTTACATATACCATTAGATGAAGAAAAAATTTCCAAACATGCACGTAGAAATCTACAAAATCCTTGATAGTGATATAATATATATATATATATATACACATACATATATTTGACTACCAGGCTAATCAATATTCAATTTTTTTGGGGTAAGAGCTTATTAAAAATATCAATTAATAGCACAAAATAGAAAATTTATAAATAAATTTGAGGAGAGATTCATGAAATAACACCATTTTAAGTAATATTCTAATGAGAAAGAAACAGAATGTTAATTGGAGGAGACATGCTCTGTTAAATCACGCATATTATTGATACCTACTTGTTCATGCTATTAAATGGATAAGGGTTTGGTTGTCATTTGTCAACTATAAAAACATTAATTAAATATCAGCAACTATTTTCTCATTAATTCAAACCTAAATGTTTCATCAGCTTATTGAATTTTTTTTAAAAGATTAAAGATTTGTTTGGAAGTTTTGAATAAAATCTAGGTTTTGATACACAACCCAAATTTTAGCTCAAAACTTAGGTTTTGTTGAAGTATATCGATAATTTAACTCTTTTCACCAATAACCAATAAAATTTTTAATGTTGGATTTCCTCCAATTTTCCCAAAAATTAAAATTCTAGACTAATTTAATGATGATAATTATTATGTTCAAAGGAATGAAGAGATAAAATGGAGATGCTTTAAGGCCTAAAAATGGAAGTAATTACTTTTAATCAGACAGACAGAAAGGGAAGCAAAGAGGGTGGTCCTGGTGGGAACCAGAACTAGAACGCTGCTGACATGATTGTTGTGAGTTATCTTCAAAGATAGAAACTATAAAGTGAAGGGTCATAAACAGTACATACGATCAGATTCCCTTATATTTAAATCTTAATTTTTCTTCTTAATTTTATAATAATCTTGCTTAGTTGGATCCTCATTCTCTAATCACACAACCTTTCTGTACTCAAAAACAGCTCACATATGGAAAGAGAGAAGTTTGAATTTTTTTTGCTTATCATCAATCAAAATAAATGAAACATTTACTGTCACAGAAGGGGGAGATAGAGACCTGTGAGTATATAAAGTGAAGAGAGGTTTCGAAATTTTGCTTTCAATTATTTTTTAAATGTTCAATTCCCAATATATGATCTTACACCAAACAAAACAGAAGAAGAAGAAGAAACAAACTAGTAAATGACAAATTGCAAAACAAATTTCCTCCTATACAAGCTCTCTCTGCCAGCTAACTGTCAGTCCCTTTGGACCAGATCAAGCTAATATAATCACATTAAAAAGTCCTCCAAATCAAGCTCAAGAAATCAACTTCCTCAAAGGAAGTAAAATCAATAAACAAAGAGGAGGAGGAGGAGAATAACAAAGACATCACTACCACACAACTAAGAAACTCAGTTCTGAGAGGACCAACATCCATGGAATATTTTTCAAGCACTCATCATCACAAATTCAACTTCCAAATAATCTGCAAGAAACAAAACCAATAAACTCCCTACTTCTTGCTTCACAAATTGAAAAAAAAAACATGAAAGAGGGGGAACCAGCTGTTATTATATACAGAGATTATGATAATTCACCAAACTGACCAATTGTTGTTTGTCCCTGCAAGTCATGGAGAACTATTGGGACCTTCTTCTCCACTATCTGTTGCTTGCCGCTGCTGCTGATGGTGGTGGTGTTGGTGCTCCAATGGATGATTTTCCTCAGAATTCATATTCAAACTAGCTCTGGAATAGGCATTCAGAGCAGCCAACATGCCCAGATTAGATTCAGACATACCCAATCCGAGATGCTGAGATGGTTGTTGCTGCTGATGGTGTTGATGAGGCATTATCATGGAACCCAGTTGTAGAGAACCCCCTCTCCCTCCACCTCCTTGAAACTCAAGGCCCCCCGGAAGATTGAACCTAGGCATGAACTGCAGAGGCGCTTGTACGGTATTGTTTCCAGAACCAGCTTGTGCAGTCGGAAACTGCCACATTTGAGTCTCCGATGAGGAACTTGAGCTGGACCCTCCCGCGTTCACAGGTAACATCCAGATTGTGCTGCCTGCACCAGTCGCCGGAGCAGGTGCTACCGCCCACATGGTAGCGGCGGCGGGTAGTATGTTGGTAGGACGAAGAAGGCCCGAAGATCCAGCCGCCTCCTGTTGCTTCGGGATTTGTTGTAAATTAGTTTTGAATGTCTTGGGCGAGCTCCCTCCACTCTCGTTTTGTGATTGGTTATCTTCTTTGAAGAGATCTTCTCTGAAACGTTTTCTCAAATAGTTATCGGGCGCGTCATCGCCGCCTCCGCCTACCGGCATCGCTTCCGCAATCTGGTTGGTGGTTAGTAGATGAGGTTGATTCTGCTGCTGCTGCTGCTGCTGCTGGTGATGGTGAGGGTGAAACCCTAAGAAAGCAGTGTGCGGGAAAGCTTCTTCGTAAGGATGATGATGACCATGAGCGGAAAGAGCCAACGCGCCGTGAAAAGTATGCGGAGCGGACTTCGAAGGCGGGGCCGAGATCGTCGACCCACTGCTCCGAAGCGAAACGTTGAGCGTCGAGAAATTCGCCGGAATAGTCCCGGTTCCGGTAGCAGCGACGATTGCCGGCTCCGCCTGCTGCAGTAGCCACTCAATTGTCTCCCCATCAGATTTATGCCCCAGTTCCCTGGTCAACTGAAAAACCCTAGCCGCACAAGTCGCCGGCATTCGAATTCTTCGTCCACGTCCATCCACCTTTGTATGCCTATCCTTAGTGGACCTCTTAGGCGGGTTGGCCGCCGCAGTAACAGCCGTAGAAATCGACAATTGCTGCTGAATTTGAGTCTTCTTCACAGCATCCCCAAACCCTCCAGTCCTCGCCGGCGGATGGGCGTCAGATCTGGTGGCGATAGCCAAGGAAGCGTCAATGAGGTGGGAAGAAGCAGAAGAAGGCAAGGCAGCAGTAGCAGAAACAGAAGAAGAATTATTGGATAAGGAAACAGAAGGAGAAGACGACGTCGTCGTCGTCGTCGTTGAGGAAGAAAGTCCAGCCTGGATGGAGATGGAGCCCATGAATGATGATGAAGAGGAAGACGAAGACGAAGAAGGGGAAGGCCTGCCATCGAAGGTTGGGACCACAACCTGAGACGAAGTCGTCGAGGAGACCTGCTGCTGCTTCTTCTGGTGGTGGTGGCGGTGATGATGAGTGGACGAGTTGGTTTGCAAATCTGATAGTTCCATCTAGGTGGGGAAGGAGGGAGGCCAAAAAAAATGGAGGGATCAATAATAATAATAAATATTAACAATAATGACAAATGTTTGGAGTTATTTTTTGTTGGGCGAGAAAATCAACGATGATGATGATGCAACGAGTTCATGGTGTGTATAAAAAAAACACTGGCTTGAAGTTTCTGTGTGGGGTTAAGAGATTGACCAGTGTCTGAAAGAGAGAGAGAGAGAGAGAGAGAGAGAGAGAGAGGTGGGGGACCTTTGAGGAAGAAGGAGGAGGAGGAAGCAGGAGGCCACTCGTGGGGTCTCGTAAATATATGAACGAACTCTCTTTCTGCTTTGCCTCCTTGCTCTCATGCTATCCTCCTCCCTCTCTTCTTCCAAGTCGATGTTTTTATTTGGATTTTTTTGGCTTTTTTCTTAATTTCTGTTACAAAAATCTGTTCCTCATCATTATTTTATAATATTTGTTATTTTTTATTAAAAGGGAATTCCCCATTAAATCCAGTGATATAGATATACTGTATTTTTTTGAACTCCATTTTTTTAGTTGGGAGAAATGAGTTCCGTTGAGAGAAAGAGTTTACGGATTTCTAAATGGTTTTGTGGATTTTAAGATAGTTTTTATAAATTTTGAGATGTTTTTTAAGGATTTTAAGATGGTTTTATCCCGGTTTACATGTACCGTTGGGGAACAAAGATCAACTCTATTTATATTTAGTCCACTAAATACATGTATATCTTTTAATAAAAATTTAAATATTGATTTACTATATTATAAAATATCAACTCTATTTGTCGAACTCAACCTAATCATTGCTGGTCCTCAAGTGAATTTACAAAATTCTTGATCTGATTGTGAATTTGTTAAAAATGTAGAAGAATTTAATAACTTTATTTATGTTATATTACCTCCCCTCTTTAAAATATATATAAGCCTTAATCGATCTATTTTTGAAGAGATTAAAGAAATTAAATAAATTATTTTAGATTATATACATTTTAAAATAATTATATGTATATGGTTAGATTATGTAGTTTAGTAAAAATGATAATATATTAATTTATTTAGATTTCTAATCTCACTTAAAAAAATTAAATAGAGCTTATATAAAAGACAACATGTGATATGTATTTATGGGACAAATAATAAGAAATGGTGGGAATGTTTATTCATATTTTTAATTATAAATTACGTACCATGCCCCAATCATTGTTTATAATTTTATAGTTATCATTCACAATTCACATCACACCCTTGTGTTTATCTCGTGTGGCTTTACTGTTTCCATTATTTCCAGGCTGCAATGTCTCGTACTTGCTATTATTTTTGGTACCTAATCTATATATCCAAATAAAAAAAGTTCAGTTTAATATGTTAAATTCTTTAATGAATTAAATAATATATTTTTTAGACTAAGAATTGAATGTTAAAAAAATGCGACTAATAGCATATGAAGCTTTGAGGCTTGACTTGATTATTAAGTAGTTAATGGGGTTTGCTTGAGATGTTGTTGGGAAAACACGCTGATGTAAGTTAAGATAAAACTCCCTTCACTTAGTTATCTCATGAAGTATAATTTAAATGGAAAAGTAGCTTCGTGCCCGTTTGAATTAGCTATAAAACTACTTTTCTGATGTGATTTACAATCTACGAATTCGTGTGTTTGGGAATTTTGTTGAGAGAAATAATTTATTACTTTCGAGGTGATTTTATAGATTTCGAGATGGTTTTAAAGATTTCAAGATTTTTTTATGGATTTCGAGATGGTTTTGTCTTAGTTTACATGCACCGTTGGGGAAAATGAGTTCCCAAACAAGTACGAAATAAGAATATGAGATGAGTTTTATTTTGACTTGCATGAAAATGATTTCTCAATGCTAATTCAAGTAGGGTACACTAATTCAAACAAATATATGATTTATGGTTTACGAGACAAGTATAAAAAAAATTTTATCCCAACTTATATAAATATATTTTTGTAACGACATTCCAAACATGCTCTAAAACATCATGTATATGGAAAATAAATAACAAGGCAAGTCAAAAATCAATTAAAAATACATTTTTACGTAAGTCGAGATAAACTCATATGATATATTTACATTGAATTGTATAAATCATTTAAAAAGAACCAATACAAACACATTTGTGGATACATTCTTGTGGCTTTAAATATATTAATTTAAATTCAGGTATATACAAATAAATTCTTAATAATAACGTGATAAAGTAATGCATAAATATAAGCAATTATAGAATAAAATATGCATAGAGCCTAGTGTTCGTACGAGTATGGCACTAGTTATATGACTAGTAAATAGTGAAAAAAACGAATAGACGAAGTTCACACTGTTAATATTAGACTTTTTAATATTTTATGTTGGTCATCATTTTGTTCCAAGTCATGAATTCTTATGTTTTTTATAATTACAATTAATTTAGCTTGGTCCGTGAAGGCGAGGCGCGAACTCGCTTATTTACCACCTGATACATTTCCTTCCTAACCGATGCGGGACGTATTATTTCCGACCCATTTAAACCGAGCGTCCTCGCAAAGGATCTCGTAAGAACCAGGATCACGCCCACGACCAACTAGGCAAGGGTAGGCTCTGATACCAAACGGTAGAACGGACCTTGTCTTTTACCCCAAAAATACTAGCTCATGAAGGCGAGGCGTGAATTCACTTGTATACACCCGAGACCTTTCTTTCCTAACCAATATGGGACGCATTATAGTTTATTAATATGTTGTGTGATTAATTTTGTTAATTGTCCAACTCACACTCTCTTTTGAAAGTTAGTGGTGTTATAAAGTAGCTTTTCTTAGAAGCAAATTGATGGCTTTCCATAGTAAAGTAATTCTTAAGTGACGATAACTATATGTAAAGTAAGTGTTTGAATTTTTCTTCCTTATTCTCTTGCTCACTCAAAAAATACTACTCTTTATTATCAATTCCTTCATTTTAAAAAATATTCAAAACTAAAACTAAATCAAAAAAAGTTGATTGTAATTTTGCAGGGAGTGAATTATGTGCATTGTCATGTTAATACTAATAAATAAAACTTTCTCACGTCATTTTATTGTGAAAAGATTTGTTTTTATATGACTCTCGAAATAATTAATAACTCTTTTAAAGATATCCTACATTCGTATAAATTTGAGTTTAAGATTATATGTTTGAGTGGTCAAAACTCTGAAATCTATAGTTATAGCAAATTTGGTGTCCATCCATGTCATCATTATCATCATCATTAATAGAATATGAGTAGAGGGATTAATATCTATAATTAAAAAAAGGTTGAAGGATAAATTTGTCTCGGAAGTATCTACGAATTTGCACAAAGTGTTCATAAGCTTTTTTTAATCGACAATGTTGCTCCAGAATTGTAGAAAACAGTTCAATGGTGCTCTATCAGTTAAAAGAGTTAAATTTTTCAGTTAAATAATTTTGTTTTATTAAATAAAAGTTTAGTTGACCGTTTGCCTATTAGGGATATGGTGACATTGCACCGTTTCCTACACTTTCTAGGTAATATTACCCCATAAAAACTTTAAAACACCCGGTACAACTCTGTGAATACTTTTAGGATAAATTTACCTTTTAACCCTTGAAAAAAGTTAGAACGAATCAATAAAAACAAAAAGTTTACTTAAAAATAAGGTAAAATCATGGGAACAACGAATTTTTTTTTTCTACAACATCTCTACCTTTGCACTATTGATGGAGGAAACTTGGGAAGATATGGATTTGTGTGATTGAGATTTGTAGTTAAACGGATAAGGATAAGTTAAAGTGAATAATTAGATATTAAAATTAAAAAAAAAAAGCTTATTAGCTAATATCTTAATGAACAATAAATATTAATAATTTGACAGTGTGAGAAAGGGACTGGAAAACGGGTGAGCATCAAATGAAAGAATCTAATGCACCTTGACAGCTCATCCCCATCCAACCCAAACTCAATTTCCATCTCTCTGTTTCTACCCGGCCACGTTTTGCTTTCTTGCATGGACATAAATACCCTTTCAGTTCAGTCAATTATTGGTACAAAAAATTATAAAAATTTTATTATTAAAATAATAAATTCATGTTACTCGTAATTTATTTTTAACAATCTAAAGATTGAAAAAACTGATTTTTTCCATTCAATTTTTTCTTTCAAATTAAAAACATGTATTTAGATTTATATAAAAACATCGTTCAACGTACGAAACATGATTTATTTATCATTTTCTAAAGAGTATATTGAAATATTCGTTCTATGCAATGGTCAAAGTTGGGCTGCCTCTAATGCCTCATTTGGTATGCAGAATTCATTTCAATGGATATGGAAATGGACGTGAAAATGGAAATGAGGTTTGAAAGTATGTTTGGTATGTCATGGAAATAAGGTATGATTTTTGGATGAAAAGACCTAAAAGCCGTTCTAACTTAAAAAATCTTTTTTTTCAACCCAAGCTTCATCTTTTTTGTGTCGCCGTCGGGAGCCAAAAAAACGAAAACCGAAAAAACGAAGACGAAGGAGCTTTCCCCGAAAAAACAAAGACGAACAAAACAAAAACTTTCATCTGCGTCGTAGTCGGGAGCCAAGCTTCAGCCTTAAACCGAAGGAACTTCCACCTTCAGCCTCGTGAAAATGAGCTTGGTCGCCGTCGAGAGGAAAATGAAGACGAAGATGATGCCATTACAGAGGAGTCGAATGAGCTTGGTCGCCTAATACATCACAGAGGCGTTGAATGATGATGCCATCGAAGATGAAGACGGTGAGGTAGAAGCTGATAGGCGATGACGCCGAAGATGAAGATGATGACGCTGATGACGATGACGGTGAAAGAAGCTGACTGGAGAAAGAAGCTCTGATTATGTCGACGACGATGACGATGATGCTGATGACAAAGCCATCACTGGAGGTCGTCATGGTTGTGGTCGCTGGTCGTGGTTGGAGGTGCCGTCATGGCCGCTGGGCAAAACTGGAAACGTGGAGATGGAATTGTAAATTTCAGCTTTTTAAATGGAATTCAAAAAGGTGAGTTTTGGTGAATATGGAAATGGAATTGGATTCCATTTCCATCCAACCAAACATACATGTATGATGGAATTGGGCTCCATTTCCATGGACCCAATTCCATCATACCAAACGGGCTCTAATTCTTTGAAAGTGAATCAGTAGAATGAAAAGACAGATTTGCCCCTGTCCAATTGACTTCGCAATTTTAGTTTTAGTGTCTTTGGAATGATTATAGCAGTCCAAATGCACGTACAATTATATTTCTCCCTAAAATCAGATAATCTACTTTATATATTTAACTCGACTTATATAAAAATACTTCTTTACCACATCACCTGACGAACCCTTGGTTGTTAAGCATCATTTGCTATCATAAAAAAGTCGCCTTTTGTGTGTGCTTAAAGATATTGTCGAGAGGAAACAAATTCATTATGAAGTGGAATTATCACAGAGTTTTTTTAATATTAATATATATATATATATATATGCTCTCCTTTCCATCATACCCCTTATTTAAATGAAGGCTTGGAACAAACTTTCCCGTGATCCGTTTCTAAATTACTATTTATACACAAATATGAAGAATTAAATATCCAATATTTCACTATAATATATGTTATTATTATTATTATTTAGTAATAACTAGTTCTTACGTTTCACACAAGAAATGCAAGATTTTTCTTAACATTTACCAAGGAATAATACTTGTGGAATCTCCTATAAGCAATTTCATAACTAAAAAATATCATCAACAAGAGAGTTACATGCCACTTTCTTACCATATGACACTTATTGTATATTAAATTGGGAGTTTTATTGTAACGTCCCAAAGAATGAAGTTATTTATGAAAAAGTCTAAAAGTTGTCAATGGCAGCTGCTCCACTTGTCAATGGTTCTCTTTGACTTGTTATTGATAACCTCTTAGGACCTTTTCATAAATAACTTCCTTCTATAGAACCTTACAATAAATCTCCCTATCAAAATTTTTTCATTACATATTGTTCACTTATTGTGAAACTTTTTTAATGATTAAATTGCTTATATAATAATATATTGTAATTCTCATATTTATCTATCAATTTATGTCATTTTATATTGCTAACAGGTGTCTTCGTATTATATGCAATTCTTTTCAAGATACAATTGGATAGTAAATATGACATATTTCTCAATTGAGCTTAAATGATGTTTCGGTTCAATTTAATTTGTTTATAATGTTAATATTCATTTTTGCCCTTGGAACTTTTTTTAGATGTAACATCACCCTAAAAAGTTTAAAATTGGGTAATTTTGCCCTCATAATTGATCCGATTGTGATGAGGTGGCATGCCACTTCCTTGCCACATGGCACTTAATATTACTATTGGCATAGTGAATAGAACGAAAGAGAAGTGAAAATCCCCTCTCACCACCATCTTCATGTTGTGCTTATTTGGAAAAGTTTATTTACTCTCTATAAGTATGTTTAACAGTGTTTTTTCGCAAAACGAGATAATCTCTTTTATATATTTACTTCGATTTACGTAAAAGTACTTCTCTACTGTATTTTCAAATGGACATGCTGCCATTCTCATAAGCTTCCTCTTCTTTAGAAGCATTGATGGTCACCGTTCTTCAAGAGGCGGCCAGATTGGGGCACAAACCTATTTCTCTGCCACTTCAGCTTGTCTTCCACTCCCAATTACAATGAAAATCTGGTTCATTCTCCATCCTTTTCATCGTCAATGTCATCATCACTAAGATCGTGGAGTTCCAGATCTGTTAGGGCATCAAGAGCGATGGCCATATTCGAACTCACAGGTGGGAATGATAACCTTCTTCTTTGAATTCACCAATGGTGATATCTCTCATATCTCGTTTCTGATTGCATTCGACCTTTTCTGTTCCCGACTGCGGTGGCCATCTCCCACTTCCGATTACAATGCAAATCTGGTTCGTTCGAACTCACCGTGGGCTTTTTGTTTCTTGCACTTCCAGACTCTCTTGGTGTTGCCGTTAACTAGGGGAGGCCGCCGGATGAAGCTTGCTGAAGGAGTTACTGGTTCTGCTTAATGGAGGAGGGAGAGAGGAAGAAGAAGATTGTAAGGTTTGACAATCATGTGGAGAGATAATGGCCAAACAACCGATTAGCGAGCATTTGCGGAACATTGGCCGTTTTTGAGTGCGTTTGGAAAAGCGGTAGAGAAGTACTTTTACGTAAGTCAAGGTAAATATATGGAGGAGATTGTCTCGCTTTACGGAAAAACACTGTTGAACGTACTTTTGAGTGAGAGTAAGAAACACTTTTATATGTAAGCAGTGGCGGAGCCACCTTTTGCTGAGGGTGCGCAATTGCCCCCACTGGATTTTTTTGTATGTATGTAAATTACTTTTAGATTTTTATTATGCATTCACTGAATGTTAAAATTTGAACCCACTCAAATTATCTGTATTTGTAAGTCTGTTGTCATTTGCTTGAAAATAAAAAATTGCCCCCACTGTCACAGGGTCCTGGCTCCGCCACTGTATGTAAGAGTTCTGTATTTTAGACAATGATCAAACAAGTAGAACCCCCAAAAAAAACATAATACACACAAACACAAACTTAAGCACAGATTTGAATGTGTGATCTCTCTCCATTGAAAATGGTTGGTGCCACTAGACCCTCTAGATTTTTTATTTAAAATATGATCTCGTTTTAGTATTAAGAAGAAGCCTCACAGTTTCCATGCTAGTAAGGCACTTGTGATATATCTATATGATTCTTAATTTTCTAAGCATTCTTGAACTCAATAATGCAAAAAAAAGAAGACTATTATTAAAAATTTTATTTAATTATTTTTTGAAAAAAGTTTAATTGAGTTAGGTTTCAAGAGCTCACCAAAACTAGTGCATGCCTCGATGCTTAGAAAGTATTTACAGATGTATTTATAAATCGTCCACAGGTAGCTCTATAAATATTCTTTAAGACTTGAGGCACATCTTAAATTTTCTCTTTCCTCTTTTTTTTCTTTCTTTGTCTTTCCTCTTTACTACTTATCTTTTGTCTCGAACTACGTAGAAGCCAATAACTTCCCAAAAACAATCACTTTTCAAAAACTTAGGTTTTGCCTCAGAATACGTAAAAGTTATTCTCCAAAACCTAGGTTTTGTCTCAAACTCTGTAAAAGTTATTCTCAAACGGACTTCCAAGCAAACTCTTAATGTGCCTGTTTGAGAATGAGGTACAGAAGTACTTTTACGCAAGTTGATGTAAATATGTGAGAAAGATTATCTCGTTTTATGAAAAAACATTGTTTAACATGCGTTTACCTTTTGAAAACGCTCCGCCAAACAAACTAAATATAACACATAGAACGCTAATGCCCCGTTTGGTACGGGGAATTGATTTTGATGGAATTGGAAGTGTAACTGGAAGTGGAATTGGAAGTGGAACTGAAAGTGGAAATGAGATTAAAAATAGGTTTGGTATGCTGGAAGAAGTGGGGTATTATTTTAATTTAATATTTATATTTATAATGTGAAAAGACTCATATACCCTCTACACTAAAAAAATTTCTCTTCTTCCCCAGCCAGCAATTCCGACCACCGTCTTAAGAGCAAGCTTGTGGAGGTCGCCATCATAGCAAATCTGACGAGCAATCTTGTGGAGTCGCCATCATAGCAAATCTGACGAGCAATCTTGTGGAGGTCGCCGCGTTGCCGTTCGTCGTCCAGATTCGGAGAAGATCTGAAGCAACGAAGAACAACGGAGAAGATCTGAAGCAACGGAGAAGCAATGGAGAACGCCACTGGTGCATATCGACATCTAAGAAGCATCAACATTTGAAGTTCGAACGCCGGCAACATCGATGCCATATCAGATTCCAAATCCAGATCGAAACCACACCGCCCTGTAGATCGAAACCACACCGTCCAAATCCATATCATCGTCACACACCGTCCCTGTAGATCGTCGCCGTCACTGGTGCAGCCAACAGTGTTGCAAGTCGACAGAGGCAAACCTGACGGAGAGGGCCGTGGTTGCGAGCATGAAAGCAAGGATGGAGGAGGGGGAGACGGCTGAGAAGCAAGGGTATTATTGTCATCTGAATTTGGATTCCATGGAACTGACCCAGTTTCATGGGGTTGGGTCAGGAACCCATTTCCATCATTTTGATGGAACTGGGTTTCACATGGAACCAAGATCCATTATACCAAACAAAACCATTTTTCAATTCCAAAGCCAATTCCAATTCTCAGGTTCCAGTTCCATGATACCAAACACAGCATAAGGGATTCAAGTTGGACCAACCTGGAATTTGAGCCAACCACACATACCCAAAACCTTCATCTCTTCCTCTAACTTCTGAACATTACATTTATTATTAAACTATTCTCAACCAAACCTTGCCCACACTTTGGGCAATACCATGGCACCAACAATACATAATATTTTTTTAGTTTTAATTTAATATAACAGGAAAAAGACACAGTGGATTAATTATAGGGAAAATCACATCACAAGATCTTGACTTTACAAAAAAAAATGATCTTCCCAAAGGATAATATGTAATAAGGTATTTCATCATATAGAATTTTAGTTTCTCTCTCTTTTTAGATTTTTTTTTTCCACACATTAATGGAAAGATCGATGTTGTCCCTTTTATTATATCAAGGGACTTTACAAGCTACTACATGATTGATTTCAAATATAAAGTTTATTTTGTAAATCTTTATATTGTAATTAGATCTTGAAAACCTTATTATAAGTTTTAACTGAAATTACTGCCATGTTATTTAAAAATGTACTTTTCTGAAATAAAAAAGGAAGAATTACCCTGAGGTCCCAAGTAAGGGAATGTGTTACAAAATGGTTCTAAAAGATTGTTAATGACAAGTCGAGAATTACCATTTACAAGTGAAGTAGCTATCATTTACATCCTCTTGGGACAATTTTGTAATGTATTCCCTTACTTGGGATCTCTAGGTAATTCTTCCTAAAAAAATTATGGCCTTTTTTTTTAAACTTACTAGGAACTCTTTAAAATAATTGAAGTTTTAAGATCCCTTGAACTAAAATTTCAGACAAAGTACAACAAGCACTTATATGTTGACAAAGTTAAGCTAGGGATATTTAATCCAGTTATGCGTTTGGAAAAGTTGTGGAGAAGTGTTTTTACTATTTAAAAGGTAAGTTTGTGAAGAAGATTATCTCGTTTTACGGAAAATACTGCTGAACGCACGTTTAGGGTATCCAAACACTTCCCAAATACTGCGCATGTTTGGGAACGCGGTAAAGAAGTGCTTTTACACAAGTCGAGATAAATATGTGGAGGAGATTATCATGTTTTATCGAAAAACACCGTTAAACGTACGTTTAACTTTTAGAAACGTTGTTCCAAACAAGCCTACTGTATCTATGTACTTTTTAAGATCAAATTTACCTCATCATAGTAGTATCTCAATGAAATATGGTTTAAATTTGATTTTTTAAATGAAGGTATGTCATAATTTTATCTTTCAATTTATTGATCAAAATTTGACTTGATTAGTTGGGCCTTTTGTAAATAAAGATACGAGTAATGGGCATAAATGTAAATTAAAAATTGGTAGATATTTATTAATTTGACTGTACTGCCTGCTAGGCGAGGACAGTGATTTCAGAGAGAATCGCTATTCATGCATCATACTCTCCCTGTTTGGTTCTCCATATTGAAAGCGATACTTCCATTCTTCTTCCTATTATTATCAATAATAGATGGATATATAATCCATTTCTTCTTTAATTCTGTTCGTATTGAATTAATTTTTAAAGAAAAAAATGATAAAAGTAATTTTAAATAATAAATTTTGAAGAAAGAAAAAATAGTTTATGAAAACTATGATTTTTAACCCTAAATACTTATTTTGTGGGTTAAAATTTATTCAGGATTTTAGTTACAAATATTTGTAAAATAAATAAAACATATTTATTTGAAAAATTCAATAAAAAATACACGTGTCTAATTAATGTGTCTTTTAGGAACGCAGAAGAGAAGCACTTTTACGTAAGCCGATATAAATATGTGGAGAAGATTATCCCGTTTTACGAAAAAACTGTTGCACGTGTTTTTAGGGAGTCACTAAACTTTTCTAAACAAGCACAATATGTATTAAATAGGAATATATATATATAAAAATTAATAGTTTTGAAAAGTTACAACTTACAATTATTAATATGTTTAAAAAAAATTAATGGGATCACAACGAAGCACTTGATATATTTTTAATATATTTTTGCTAGAAAAAATTATGAAATTGATGATAGCATGTAATAATGAGGTCAAGTTGACAAAATAAAGGCATGACAGGGTGTGTCAGAAATGAGTAGAATGAGTGCCGTAAAAATGTGTGTAAACAATTTTTTTTACTGCCATCTTCGTTTCTTTCCGTTGCTACTTCCTACCACTTTGTTGAGAAAGAATTTTTAACGGTACACATAAATTAAAATAAAAATATTTTAAAATTTATAAAAACTATCTTAAAATTTATAAAAATTATTTTATATTCTGTAAATTCTTTTTAGAATCTATAAACTCTATTCTTTCAATAAAATTTTTCTTAAAATATGTAAAGTCATTTCTCCCCTCAGATTTCCAAATATACCTGTCGTTTCCCAACCCTTTCCCCTTTATATTGTTTGGACCTTCCCTTTACCGTCTTTTACATTGCTGTATATTTTTTGGACAAAAAAAAGTGTGAATGGATTGGGTAGATTTCTTGTACCGTATAAATTAAATAGCTGCTAATTCAAAACTGATATCACGTGAACAAAGACATGTCTAAGAATTCGTTGGATGAAAGAAATTTAAAGATTCTGAAATGATATTACGGATTTTGATATGCGTTTTGTCTTGACTTGTATGTAACATTAGAAAATTTTTTTCTAAACATGTACTTTATTTGAAATAATGGTGAAAAATACTTTTTTTATGTTATTTACGATCTATAAGATAATATGTGAGAGAAATTTTATCTCAGTTTGTGTGAACGTACTTCTTTAAGACTCTAACGTTCACATGAAGAGACCTTACTGCTGGATACTCATTCTTACCCTTATTAACCTAAGTATGTCTCTATATAACCTCATTAATGCCTCGTTTGGTACGCAGAATTCATTTCGATAGATATGAATATGGATATGGAAATGAATGTGGAAATGAAAATGAGGTTTAAAAGTATATTTGGTATGTCATGGAAATGAGGTATGATTTTTAGATGAAAAGACCTAAAAGGCCTTCTAAATTAAAAATCTGTTTTTTTAACTTTTAAAACTACCTAAATCAAATTAAATTTTTTTTTTAAAATTTTTTAGATGGAATTATCTCCATGAATTTACAAATCCAAACTTTTGAGATGGAATTGTAAATCCATGGTTTTGGTGGAATTGGCTTCCATGTGGAAGCCAATTCCATGATACCAAACATGCATGGATATGGAAATCAATTCCATTTCCATATCCATACCTCCAAATTCTATGGTACCAAACGTGACCTAAGTCTTGCTTCAATCTTCCTTTAATTTGCCTATTTTCATAAAACTCCATACTGCTTAATCACCGATCATGCTAGACCATCAACGATCAATATATCAAATCATTATGGCATGCATTAACGAAGAAAATCATGAGTTACATTGCCAACAATTGTTGGTTCGATAGCAATAACTTGTTCATGACCCATGAGTTGTAAATTTAAATCCGGCTATTTATGTGAGAATTTTGTTAGTTGATAAGTGGCTTGTTTGGTTAGCCCGTTTGGACAACCAAAAGCCATTCCTGCGTTTACCGAGATAAAACTCCTCTCACATATTTACTTCGAAATCTGTGTCCGTTCTCCCAACAGGCTATCCAAACAGAGCCATGGTGTGTGTTTGGGAATGACTTCTTCCCAACTGTACACGCAAGTCAAGACAAAACCATCTTGAAATGCATCAATTCTTCTTGAATTCCGCAAATTCTTCTCGGGATCCGTGAATTTTTTTCTCCCAACGGATTCCCAAATACGCCCGAGGTTTCAATTCTTTTCATCTATCTTGATATACATCAAATGTGGAGAAAGTTAAGTTCTCCCCTGTCACTACTTTCATAGGCTCTTCCTATTTCATAATTTTGTAAACGATCATTTATCTTTTTTTTCTTATAGGTACTGTGTAATATTACTTATTATTAATCTCATTCCGTTCAAAAATAAATTTGACTAATTTTTTTATCATTTGTAAATTGGATATCTATTGACAAAGGATAGTATTATATATTGGAAGGTATTTTGATGCACTAGAAACTAGAGGTAAGGGTAACATAAGCTCTTTGCTTCTACGGAAGCAAGTTTAAAACTTTTTTTTTATGAATTATTACAATATATTTGTTCAATAAAACATAGGAAAATATTTTTTTTATATAAAAAATTGTAAAGCTGCAAAAGTGGCCCGAGTTCTCAGAGTTGTCTTGTTATTTTAGTATAATTTTTTATATATTGTTCCATCTCAGGTGGTGACTGAAGTAAATCCTGCAGATCCACACACACACTTATGTTAGTATAATGTGGAAATGTAATGTGTCTTGTATTTTTTTTAATTTCAATGTTATTAAATCTAAACTTGGTAAATTTAAGTCACTTTTAAATTTTAAATTACTAAGGATGTTCTGATTACATATCTGATGCTCGTAAGCTGAGCATGTGACATCCTGAGGTATTTCCCAGTTTAGGGGCTCGTAAGCATAGGATTTTACCCTTTTGGGATCCTATAGTTATCCAAAAGACGTCTCGGATGTCAAAGGCCACACCCTGACTATATATATGGCTTTCACTTTGGACGGGTCTAACCGATGTGAGACTTGAGCACACTATACTTACTGCGTGTCCCTTCCCTTTCACCTACTCCGGGGTCCCTCAGGATTTTAGGTCATAGCAGTGCTTGGCGTGACAGGGCATTTGTGAGCCCAATGATTGACTTTTTACTAAATTATTCATTGTGATTATTTTATGGCAATCCCAATTTAATTCTTGATCTGTGATGAATTCATACATAAATCGTATGTGTTTGGATTAGTGATAGAAGCGTATATTTTAAAAATAAAATAAGTTTATAATTACAGTTTTGAGAATAGATGTAATGCATGTTTAGATTAGCGGTGGAAACTACATTTTCAACATCATTTACGATATACAGAGTAGGTATTTAAAGGAAATTTTATTTCATCTTGCATAGACATATTTTTTTACCTCTATGGAAAACACGCTTTTTTTTTCTTTTTTACCATTTTTTGATAATTTATACAAGACATTACACTATGTTAGCAAATAAAGTAACAAGTGTATTACCGTTAGTCTGCAGCATGAACCATTGCATGGTAAATTGAACCGTCTCTTATTTCTACAGAAAAATCCAAGGAGTAAACACAAGGATTAATAATAAGACTCTGGCATTTAATAGCAAACTGGCCAGTTATAATTGATTTATGAAATTGATTTTAAATATAATTGAAACTAAAATAAAATGCAAAAATACGATAAGCAATTATTAGTAATAAAAAAAAGCCTGTGAACGAACATGAAGGTAAAAGTAATACACATGGAGTTATATCATGATGTAGCCAGTCATGGTTACTCTTTTTGGCTAGATATTGTGGTTGTTTGGTAACCCTTAACTTATACCCAAAAGCATGTTCAATAGTATTTTTTTCGTAAAACGAGATAATCTCCTTCACATATTTGTCTCGGTTGAGTAAAAGTACTTCTCCACCGTGTTGCCAAACAGACATGCAATTCAGAAACACATGGAAGCAGATTTTCCCCAATCCCATCTCTACTTACATAATGGATGGCTCATACATAAAAATTTATAAAATTATTATAAATTATAAATTTTAATTTTTGTTTTTAGTTAATTATAGAGATTAAAAAACTAAATAGATTAATTAAGTATAATTATATTTTGAAATATTTATACTATCATGATATTATATATATATACAAGTCAGGCAGATTAATGATATTTATTTCCTAGTATTTTTTTAGTATCTCTCCATATAAATAAACATGGACCATTTCTTTAATATTACCCCAATTCCATAATATAAGAGTTAGTTGATTTTTATTGAGGATATTAAGGAAATTAAATACATTATTTAAATGTATTTTTATTTGTTGTTTTTCTTTAAATAATTTATATAACTTATAAACTGATACCTAATTGATTATATACATAAATAAATACTTTTTAGTAATGTATTTTGTTTCTTTAATATTTCTAATAAATATCAATTAGATTTTAGAGTTAAGGTGTAATTTTAACAACGAAATTTTCCGTGAAGAGCGTCTAGCACCAATAAGTTTCGGAAGGAGCAAAAATACACATAATGTTGTAAAAAAGGTGCACATTTGACAAACCAAACGGATTTTACAAACGGCTGTTAACTGTGCACATGTGGCCATGTGCTTGTAGGCCCCACTTGATACAGCTGTCAACCCTCACTCTCTCTCCCCTTTCCTCTCTCACACACCCCTCTCGTGTCCCTCTTCCATACGACCAACGGTGAATGTAATGACGCAAGCAACAACACCACGAGAGAGAGCATATCCGTCAGCGGCGTATCCGGCGTTGAGCTCGTTGCGGCATCCGATGGCATTAAGTCGGCGAGCCAGGTGGCGACCTAGTGTCTCTAGACAAGCTGAAGAGCTTCGTCGGGCCGTGGCGTCTATGAGA
>JANTPZ010019486.1:0-25982 GCA_025593235.1 Vachellia pachyceras | reverse complement strand
GGTTCCCACGTACGCAGGAAGATGGGTTCCCGTGGGAACCCATTTTCCGTCGCCTTCGTTGAACCAAACGGACGCCGCCGATGGAAAATGTAGATTTTCCTTTTCCATCGTCACATTTTCAACGAACCAAACGGGCTGTTACTTTTTGCTTCCCTTACTCTTCCTGGCAAAACAACGGAAATAAAATTTTATCAACCATATAAAATTAAGCAAATACATTGAATAAGTGTTAGACTGAATTGAAAGGTAAAATGCCTAGAATGATGACACTGTTTTTGTATGCTTAATAAGAAAAGAAATTAAGGGCTCGTTCGGCAACCAAATTTAAAATTTAGATTTGGTTTCAAAATCTAGGTTTTACCTCAAAACCGAGGTTTTGTCCAAGCAAAAAAAATTTCTCAAAAGCTATTTTGGTTATAAAACCTCAGTTTGAAACCTAGGTTTTCTCTTTCCTACTTTTTCCTCTTTCTTCTTTCCTACTTTTTCTTTCTTTATCTTTCCTACTTTCCTCTTTCCTACCCACTTTTTTGCCTCGGAATCCGTAAAAGCTAATAACTTCCTAAATATAAATCACTTTTCAAAACCTAGGTTTTACCTCGCAATCTGTAAAAGCTATTTTCCAAAAATCTATTATCTAAAACATCAGTTTTACCTCAACATCTATAAAAGCTATTTTTAACCTTACATCCAAATAAGGTCTAAATCAACTAACCATTCTTTTTGGGAAAAAAAGTTAATCTTCCTTTGAATTTTGAGGATTGGCAATAACTTTATTATCAAGTACGCATCAAACAAATAAGAGATCCTTAGAGGTTGTGAAATTTTTTTAATTAATTTTTCATTATAACCCATTTTATTAATTGCTCAGATTATTGATGCTACCATTGTATTTAATTCGCACCACACTTTTCTCAAGTCACAGACCATGGTTTGAAGATTGCTTTATGGGTGAGGTCCACAATTACAAGACGCGTTGCAGTTGGACAAGAAAGGAATATTGTTTGTAGGAGAATTACAATTAGGTCACAAGTAAAGATAAGGAAACAAAATAATTATAACTAGCGAAGGGTGTTGTCTTGTCAATTATCATCACTATATAACACAACGCGTTTTGCCTTTTTAGAGGGTGGGGGAGATGATTCAGAAGGTGAGGCTTTCTGTGACTTTTTGCTTTAGATTGGGTATTACTATAGTCACTATCACTTTAACAAATTATCAAAGTGCTGAAGCATTTTGTTTCTACAAGTCTTGAAGCTTCGAACCCTATAAAGTGGAGATGAGTTATTTAATTGCAAGCATCCGTGTCAATAAATAATTCATACACATTTCGGGGATGCACAACTAACCGAAACCAGCCAGTTCACCCACCCGATCCGATCTCATCCCCACATAACCCGATCCTTAAAAAAAATAAATATGAGGTAACACATGACAAGATCGAGTTCAACCCGACCTTTGGGTTAAACTGGACTTTGGGTTGGAGTATTTGAGCTGTTTGATGTGGACTGACCCAATGTTAACTATAAGTTATATTTTTATTATTCATATTAATTCATTTCTTATTTCTTTTTCATTTCTCATTAGTCACTATGGGGTCATTATTTTTTTATTTTTTATTCAATGAGCACAGTAAAATTGTTCACTAGTTTTTAATAAAAACAATAAACACAAATACTTTTTTTTTTACAAAAAAAAAGCATAGCAATGAGGACACAAGACTTTTCCAATAACTCGGTGGATCAAGTCCAACCCTGATCTTAGATAGTATCAGCGGGCCTAACAAGATTGGATGGTCATTGGGCAAAAAGTTTCCTCTCGATCTTTTTTTCATACTGAACTTCGGGCTGATGTTTGGCCTGGTCCAATCCGATATTTGTGCAGCTCAACACATTCTTGATGACTCTTCTTTAAGGCTCACTATTGCTTTGCAAGAAATTTTAGCTCTTTTTTTTTTTTAATTTTTCAACTGTTACAATTAGGACAATTTCTAGGATGACTTATTGCAATTTCATATTCAATTTCTGCTTCATATGTATTTGTCACTGGTAGAACTTGTTATTTATATTAATATAGTTTTGTCTTTTTATATATAAAAAAGAGTTAATTAGTTTTTAAAAAAATAAGGGTTTTTGTTATTTTAATTTTAATCACTTTCATCCTTTATCATGTGGGAGCATATCGTTGGACATGATTGGCTTGATTCTATTCAAATTATTGATTAGTTTATGCTCCACGGGCAACTTCCTCTGCAAAAATGTCGTATTGTGCCCGTTTGGGAACACGGTAGAGATGTACTTTTACGTAAGTCGAGGTAAATATCTGAAGAAGATTATTTCATTTTACAGAAAAACACTGTTAAACATGCGTTTGAATTTTTCAAATGCTCCAACAACTAAACCGATTCTTTATGTGCAGCTTTAAGGAAAGTCATCAAACAAAACAGGTGCTAGCAAACCAGCATTGCCCCACTTATCTCTTATCGTAATTTGCTTTCATAATAATTTGTAGTTTTTTTTTAGGAAGACTTCCTTATTGTCCGGTGAAGACTGGACGTGTCAAATGTCAATCACAGAATCCCTTTTCCTTGATTGACTGAGAGAGAGAGATGGAGAGAGAGAGAGAGAGAGAAGAATGAGATCGCCTCGTTATTCTATGCTATATTCACCATCATTGATAGATTGTTACTCATATTTTTGTTATAGATTCCCAAAATAATCATATTCAAAATATCACTGCCTGAAGTCCTTTTTTATCATTTTTAGTCCTCAATTAATTGGACGTCTCCCACGTTTTTTTTCTCACTCATTTTCTCAGATCTTTTGGTCCTGCATATTCTCTAACTCCATCATCTTAATAAAACAAGGATATATTTAGAAAAAAAGATACACTTCTTACCAATTTACCACCTTAGCCAACCCATGCTCGTTAGTTGTTTCTTACATTTGTTGATTGATACCTTGAATGCTTTCTTAATAATTCTTTTTAAGGACTCAGTCAACGACCGGCGCTTAGCTATAGCCTCCACCTACGTTTCTTCTTTCATCGCGCCATGCTGAATCCCTTTCTTGCCTTCTTTCTCCGTCTACGCCTGCTCAATCAGCAAAGTTCTCATAGATCTCTCTCTCTCTCTCTCTCTCTATCGCTCGCTCTCTGAGATTCGTGGTGTCTGTTTCACCAACACAGCAATTCACAGGTAACTTTCACCTGCATCTACACCTTTTTTCTTTGGTTTGATTGATAGGTGCTCCACTTTTCATGGATTCTTCTTCTTCTTCTTCAGAAAGAAAGAAACGGTTGATCGTTCCTATAGTCCAACTTGAAGCCCAAACCGATGGAAGATTCCATGGATCTGATGAAGCTGAGCCAGAAGGGTAACCATTAATCCTATCTTTTGTTTTTTTTTTTTGCCAATAATCCGTTTCATTTTCGGTGGGAGATATTTTATATACCAATATAAAAAAATTAATCTTTTAGCCCTAATCATGTCTGAAAATCGATACAAAACAGAGTATTCCAAATTCCTAATCAGTCAAATTAGGCGCTCACAGCAATTCAGTTAACTAAGTGACCATGTGAAAAGCATATGTCGAAACTGGACAAAGGAAAAACACAACCCTGTCTAAAAGAAGATATGAAGAGGGCGACACTTCAAACCAAATCTACCATTAAAGCTCCCAAGAACTCCTTTTACAACTCTAGATTGACAAACTTGCAGCCAAATTACAAGAGAAATCAAAGCTCCATGGCTTGAAGGAGAAAAAACAAAGAAAGACAAAAGAGCGAAGAAGCTGGGCATACTGGGCTTATCATCTGTTCGGGAATTTCTCATCATATTAAACAAAATAAAATAAATACTCACACACCATTAAAAAACTATTTCTTTCAAATAAAAGATCAAGCATTAAAAAAAAATATATAGTGCAGGGCACAAGGTCTCGATTGACTCAATTTTTTTGGACTTTGGTTCATGTTTCCTCGATACAATGTGACTTTTCTGCCCCAACATCTCCTTAACGCACCTATATTGGGTTTGTTTAAATTATGACTGGCCTGACCCAGTGACCATCGACTTGTGTTTCAACCGGCTTATTGACTGGTTTGGTTTTTACTACCTGGTTAGATGTTCAATCTTTACTGAAATTGTTTTGAATAATTCAATTATTTTCTTTTTTTAATTCCAAATATTTATCATTCTAATTTTTTCATCATGTCGGAAAATATGTTTATTTAATTTTGTTAGCTTAGACAAAAACACTTGATTGGAAATTTGATTAATTCTTTTAATAAATACATATAAACTGAATATGTTTATAGATGTTTGTAGAAAGAATGTGTTCAAAAATTTTAAATTTAAATGACGAAATAAAATATGCATTTGAAATATATTTTTAGCCATTTAAAAGAAACCTAAATACATAAGCTTTGATAAATGTGATGAAAAATTAAAAATAATAATTTTTATAATACTATCAAAATAAGATGCATGCGCTTCATGAATCATTAAAAATGCATGTAGACTATGATAACTAATATTATTATCCATAATATTTCTGATATTTTATAATCTTAAATTGTAGAAATTTTATATCATAATAGTATTTCAATTACATTAATTTAAATAGGTATTTAATTTATTGACTCCTTGTACTTTTTCAATATGACATTCAGGTTATAAGTACGATGTGTTCTTAAGTTTTAGAGGAGAAGACACTTGGACAAGTTATACTTCACATCTCTATCGGGCCCTATGCAATGATGGTGTTATTGTTTTCAAAGATTATCTTGAGTTTTCACCCCAAAAGAAGGATGATTTTGAGCATGGCAGCGGAGATTATATCAACAATGTATTGCAAGCCATTGGAAGTTCAAAAATATCAATCATTATCTTCTTTAGAAAATATGCTGGATCTAAATGGCATTTGGAGGAATTGTCAACGATCATGGAACTTTATGAATCAAATGAACAGGTGATTCTACCAGTGTTTTATGGCGTGAATCCATCAGAAGTTCGTCATCAAACTTCTAGCTTTGGAGAAGGATTTAGTGATCTTGTACAAAGAATTTCACCACCAAAAGCTCAAGTTTCCAAATGGAGGACGGCCCTTGCTACAGCTGGGGGTTTTCCAGGGTTCGATGTACTTTGTTCCAGGTAATTTTTTTACTCTTTATTTGCTTTTAATTAAGACACCTTTTGTGTGTTTATATGTGTATTATTTGGAATACTTGAAATATCAGTCTCTACATTATCCAGGCGCAGTTTTGAAAGCTAGTATGTAAAATTCTCAAGTCTTATATGGCGTGTGTATATATCGTTCTGCTCACAATTTCCTTTAATATTTTATGAAACCTAATATTGGAGCTAGCATACACCTCTCGTAATATGTGTTATCATTAAGTGCTCTTCATTCCAAGTAATGCTTGTATTTTTTACTTCTGAATTTTTTATATTCATTGCAACTAATTAATCATGTGTATCGCAAAATGAAGCCTTTTTTGTTATCAAAATTATAAGCCTTAAATAAGCCAATCATCGTTCCAATGAAAAATGGCTTTCATTCAATTTTATTACATGGATATATAGATATAATGATGTGATCAAGACCCCAACCAAGAAGAAAAAGAAAAATGGTTAAGGAACATTTGATCATTTTGACAAATATTTGAAGGTTTGAAGAACAAGGAATAATTTTGTTATATCTTTGATTCATTAATTGTAAGCTTCAGAGTCAAGTTAATTGAGATTTTTTTAAGTACTTAAGGATAGATTTAGAGCTCTATAAACACGCCCTATAAAACCTCTTACTTGCATGCCTTATAATTCAACGAAATCACAAGTTTAAATTGCCTTATCTCATATTTCTCCCAGATTCTCTGTCTCTTCCCCCTTTCTCTTCTCTCTTTCCCTTCCTCATTCTAAATCAAATTAATTTGCTCACAGTCAACTGAATGTTTGTTCTGCTGTTAAATAATGAGTATATTATCTCCTGTTATTGCTCCCAGTAGCTACTTAGCTACGTCCTGTTGTATTGATCTATAGTTTATTCATAACGCCTCCTCTTCTCCAAACACATGTGGCTTTCCAAATTTTGACTCTCTTTATTTGTAATCGAAGTTTTTATATATCCAATGCTCATTTCCTTTTATGCTTATATAATTTACATGCAGGAACGAGAGTGAAATCGTGAAAGATGTTGTCAAGCATGCTTGCGATATATTGGACAAAAAAGACTTGTTTGTGAGTGACCACCCAGTAGGAGTGGATGATCGCGTGCAAGAAGTGATAACAACGCTACAAAACCATCGGTCAGAGGATGTTGTGATGGTAGGGATATGGGGAATGGGGGGTATAGGCAAAACAACTGTTTCGAAAGCCATTTATAATAATATTGGTCACACATTTGATAGTAAAAGTTACCTTTCAAATGTCAGAGACGTTTGGTATCGAGAAAAGGGCCAAGTACACTTACAGAACAAACTTCTTTCTGATATATGTAAGACTACAAAAATAAAGGTAAATAGCATTGAATCAGGAAAAATCACATTGAGGGATAGACTTCGCCATAAGAGGGTGCTGCTTGTGCTTGATGATGTGGATGAGTCGGCTCAATTGAATGCTTTAGTTGGAAGTCATGATTGGTTTAGACCAGGAAGTATGATAATCATCACAACTAGAGATAAACGCCTACTCTATGAAATGGACTGCTGTGTTTATGAAATGAAGACTTTGGATGAAAGGGAATCCATGGAGCTTTTTAGTTGGTATGCATTTAAACAAGAAGTCCCTAAAGAAAGTTTCGTTGAACTTTCAAGAATTATAGTTGCGTATTCCGGTGGACTTCCATTAGCTCTTGAAATCCTTGGCTGCTTCTTTTTGGATAGAGAAGTGGAGGACTGGAAGAGTCTAATTGAAAGACTTAAAATAATTCCCAATCACGATATACATCGCATACTAATGATTACCTATTACTCTTTAGATGATGACGAGAAAGAAATATTTATAAATATAGTTTTATTTTATATTGGGGAGGACATGAATGATGTCATAGAAAGGTTGAATGGCCGAGGATGCAATGCTAGCATTGGGATGAGAGTCCTAATTGATCGAAGCCTTGTAACCGTTGACAAGAACAACAAACTTAGAATGCATAATCTGTTGCAGGCCATGGGAAGAGAAATCATACGTCAAAGTTCATAAAACCACCGTCATGATCAAGGTAGGCTATGGTTTTGTGAGGATGCATGTGCTTCACATATTATCAAACATGCATTTGAAAGTGTTTCTTTCATAATAATATTTTAATTACATTAGTTTAGATAGGAATTTAATTATTGATATTATGTATTTTTGAAATACAATATTCAGGTAATAGGTATGAGGTATTCTTAAGTTTTAGAGGTGAAGACTCTCGGGCAACATTTACTTCACATATCTATTCAGCTCTAAGGAATGCTGGTATTGTTGTTTTCAAAGATGATGTTGAAATTCGTAGAGGAAATCAGGTCAAACTCGAATTGTTGCAAGCAATTGGAAGTTCAAAAATCGCAATCATAATATTCTCTAAGGAATATGCTGGATCTAAATGGTGTTTGGAGGAATTGTCAATGATCATGGAGCTTCATAAATCAAATCATCAGATGGTTTTACCTGTATTTTACGATGTGGATCCATCAGAAATTCGTAATCAAACTTCTTATTTTGGAGAAGCATTTAGAAATCTCATACAAAGAACTTCACCATCAGAACCTCAAGTTTCCAACTGGAGGACATCCCTTGTTGAGGCTGCGGGCATTGCAGGGATCGTTGTCCTTGGTTCCAGGTAATTTCTTAATATTTATTTGCTTTTGAGTGAGACACCTAATCTATGTTTATATGTGTGTGTATTATTTGAAATACGCGGAATATCACTTGTCGTGATATTTAGAACAAAACTCACTTTTGATTGTTTCCCACCTGGCACAATTTTGAAATTACAAATATGGTGAAGTTATCAAGTATGTGTTGTTCTGCTAGTAATTTCCTTGAATATTTTGCCAAATCTGAAATATATATTATTAATATACATATATTAATAATATTTGGTGCAATATAACAAATATTATTATATGTATGATATTTTTCTTGTGGAAAATATTAGGTTATCTTCTTTATATCCATTATGTCAAATTCTTCAATTACATACAATCGTGTCCTATTGAAAAAGTTGAAATAATGGATATAAGAAATTTGATGTAAGTATGATTTTATCTTATTTATATAGCCAATTTTTATACATGATATCAAAATTTCGACATAACCTTAATATCTATTGGATATATATTACAAGCAATCACATATTATATTGCCAAAGACCCTTGGCTCCAGTGACATCTACCTCTTCCTAAGTCACAGGTTCCAACCTGTGTGGGGTTGTGTGTTTGTGTGTGATAATGTGTGTGTGTGTGTGTGTGTGTGTAATTCATTTAATCCCTATAAAAAACTAAGTAAATGTTGTCAAGTAATATGTTTATAACAATTTCTGTAATATCTGAAGCTTATAAAATAATTAGGGCTTGCTTACTCTTCTCGTTATAATGCATGCCTTATTATGAAAATCGACTAAGCACGTGATGGATGCGCGCGTTACCATTAATTGTTCTTCATTCCAAGTAATTTTTTAATTTTTAACTTCTGAATTTTGTAATTGCAACTAATTGACCAGATATGTGTGATGAACTTGGAAAATGAAGCCCTTTTCTTGATCAAAATTATAAGTGGGTTCACGCAAAATAAATGTGATCAAGACCTTAGTCAAGATGAAATCTTTGAAGAACAAGAAATGATTTTGTTATGTTTGATTTAGTTTAATTTAATGTGACATTTTCAGATTATTTTATATCACAGTCAGTCAACTTTACTGAGATTTGTTTTAATTACTTAAGGATATCTTGAGGGCTCTATAAATATGTCCTAAAACCGCTGGCAGTCTTGTTTGTATGCTTTAACACCGAATGAAATCACAAATTTAAATTCCCCTAGTGTCTCGTATTTCTCTCATAAGTCCTCCCTGACAACACCCCCTCCCCAAAAAAAAAAAAAAAACTCCTCTCTTCCGTCCCGGGCTCCCCAATTCTAAATCATATAAATAAGATATTGGTTCACATAAACTCGAGTGCTCATGCTGAACTGAATGTTTGTTTGCAGTTTAAGTGTTTTAATATATTTTCTCTTGTTATCGCTGCCACTAGCTGGCTAGGTCCTGTGGTACTGATCTATAGTTTATTCCTATATATCCTCTTCTCCAAACACATGTAGCTTTCAAAGTCTTGACTTTGTTTATTTGCTGTCGTACATGTTCATATATCAAATGCTCATTTCTTATTTTGCTTTTATGATTCGCAGGGATGAGAGTGAAAAAGTGAAAGAAGTTGTGGGGACTGTTTGTGATATATTGGACAAGAAAGATTTGTTTGTCGCTGACCACCCAGTAGGAGTAGATGATCGAGTGCAAGAAGTGCCTCAATGCTCCAAAACCATCAATTTGATGAAGATGTTGTGATGGTAGGGATATGGGGAATGGGTGGCATAGGCAAAACAACTATTGCCAAAGCCATTTATAATGAAATTGGTCATGATTTTGACAGCAGAATTTACCTTTCTGAAAAGAAGTTTGGCATCAAAAGGAAGGTAAAGTACGCTTACAAAATCAACTTCTTTCTGAAATATGTAAGCCGACAAAAATAGATATAGATTGCATTGATTCAGGAAAGAAAACATTGAGGGATAGACTTCACCATAAAAAGGCATTGGTTGTGCTTGATGATGTGGATAAACTGGCCCAATTGAAAGCTTTAGTTGGAAGTTGTGACTGGTTTAAATCAGGAAGTATAATAATCATCACAACAAGAGATAAACGTCTACTCTATAAAATGGACTGTCATGTTTATGAAATGAAGAATCTAGATCAAAGGGAATCCATGGAGCTTTTTAGTTGGCATGCATTTAAACAAGAAAGCCCTAAAGAAGGTTTTACAGAACTTTCTAGAGATATAGTTGCATACTCTGGAAGACTTCCATTAGCTCTTCAAGTCCTTGGCTCCCATTTATTTGGTGAAAAAGAAGATATATGGAAGAGAGAATTGGAGAAACTTAAAAAAATTCCGGATGACAAGGTACAAAAGAAGCTAAGGATAAGTTTTGATGGTTTAAGTAAATATTTTGAGAGAGAAATATTTCTTGATATATCTTGCTTCTTTATTGGGATGGATAGAAATGATGTGATACAAATATTAAATGGCTGTGGATTTTTTGCTGACATTGGAATCAAAACCCTTGTGGAGCGAAGCCTGGTGACCATTGATGAGAAGAACATGCTTGGTATGCATGATTTGCTTCGAGACATGGGAAGAAAAATAATTCGGGAAGAATCTGAAAAGGAGTTTGGGAAGAGAAGTAGGTTATGGTCTCATGAGGATGCAATGGCTGTGTTACTGTTAAAACACAAGGTATGGACTTTTATTTACTGTTTTCTGACGACATATTGCAAGAAGCGCAAATGATGAGCTTCAATTAATTGGTCAGATAAACCACTTGCTTCTATCTCTTATTGTATGCTCAATAAGCTTGATCATGATTTATCACATGCATATTTCTATTTTTCTTTTCGACAAACAAATGACACTAGTGCACATGCACTTCATTTCAATTATGCTTTTATTTTTGCAGGCAACAGAGGCTATTGAAGGACTGTCTTTGGATTTATCACAAAATAAAAAATTGCAGTTTGAGACAGAAGCATTTAAGAATATGACAAGACTCAGATTACTTCGTCTTGAAGATGTACAACTTAGAGGAGACTACAAATGCATTAGTGAAGATCTCAGATGGTTTTGTTGGTATGGGTTTCCTGTAAAATACATTCCTTGCAACTTTTATCAACAGGAATTAGTTGCGATTGATTTAAAATGCAGCAGCCTTAGACAAGTGTGGAAAGAACCCCAGGTATGCAGATCAAAACTTTATGGGGGTGATATGCTTTTATTTAAATTCGATAGTGTCTCCAACAAGGTTTCAAAAAGAGGATAAATGTGCTTATAAAAAGTTAAAAATTAGTTTGTGGACTTTTTTGACCATAAATGCCAGAAAATAATAATAATAATAATAATAAATGCCAAATAGCTATATAACAGAAAGCCTGCTAGATCCTCTGAAAAATTACCAAATATTTCAAATTTGTAGATGTGGAATTTTGGTTATTATTATTCCAAGATTTTAGTTATCATTGATTGATAAATAACTTTATTCTTGGGATTTAGCATTATTGTCGGGATTCCTTGTTTGTATATAAATGTGAGCACTGTACATGCTGAATACACACTAGAGAAAATTGTTTGGCTCCGAAATCTTCATGGCATCAGAGCACCCGAAGGCTTCAGAGACCACCGCATAATCCGTCGCTGCTCTACCGGCAACACCCCTCCAGGAGCCCACCGTCGCTCCTCTGTCCTTGGCCGACTCTAGGAGCCCACTGTCGCTTCTCTGTCATTCGTCGACTTCGGAGCCCACCGTCGCTCCTTCATCCTACGTCGACTCAGAGCCCATAATCGCTCCTTCATTCTCTTTCGCATCTCCAGGCTTCATTATCTGCCTTCATCTCACCATTTTCTGATTGCGTTCGCCATTTCTGCTCGCGCTCTCATTTTCTGATTGCTCGAGGATTCACATTTGCATTGGTCTTTCGTGTCACCCAGGAGCCGTCGCGCCACGCCTAGTCGCCCGGGTCCCCTGGTCGCTGCTCACCGTCATAGGTCAGTGTCATCATTTTCTTGATTCCGTCAGAATTGGACATGGCAACTTCCTGTGACCAAGATGCCTCTACCACTGCCCATGCTGCTTCCTGGTCAATTGAAGCATTGGCCGTGTCTATAATTCCAGAAAGGCTCACCGGTTACAATTATAGAGAGTGGGCCTAGTTTTTTTCCATGGCTCTCGATGGTCGCAGCAAGCTAGACCACATTACTGGTGATATCAAGGCACCCCCATTATCAGACAACAAAGGCTTCAGAAAATAGAAGTATGAAAACTCACTGATCTCCTCTTGGCTGGTGCACTTTATGTCTCTTTCCATCAAGAAAATTTTATGTTCTTACCCATTGCCCATGACATTTGGGAAGCTATTCGAGAGGCATATGGCGCCACGGGGAATATATCTCATATTTTTTATGTCAGGCTGAAACTATAGCAGGTAAAACAATGTAACATGACTCTTAATGATTATTATCTTGAAAAATCCTCCCTTTGGCAAGAATTAGATTCACTCAAAAATAGAGTTCATCATTGCTGTAACACCTATTTTCCCCTATATCCTCATGTTAGATCACTTTTGAACCACTCTTGGGCATTGAATAACTCAAATTGGGCTTTTATGTGAACTTAAATTTTCAAAAAAGTAGAAAAACGTTACTGTTCACATGGCATTTTTCAGATTTCTGGCCCAGTTTTGAAAAATCATAATTAATTCTAGAAAAATTGAAATGGAGTGGTTCCAATTTCTAAATTTAGCTTAATAGGTGATCTATAGGGGAAAAATACTTATTGGCTCCAATTTTTGCCCATTTGAATCAGTTTATTCCAAACCGAGGCAACGTCCAAATGGTCATTGACAGTTTTTCCAGTTTTCCCCTTAACTTTGGAAAATCATCTCTCTTAATGTACATCCAAATTCTGAAAGCTTTATATCATTTTAAAGCTTAGGATGTGTAGTATTTAACTAAAAATTTTCAGCTCAATCGGAGCTCTTTGCTATTTTTAATAACCATTCGAAACATGTCAGTTTTCAGGGCCATTGGAACCCTTTAGCTTTAAAAACCATCTCTTCTTAAAATTTACCAAAAACCTCTTTTTGGCTCATAATCATTCTTTTCTCATGCATGGTTACTTTTTGCCATTCTTTAGCTCACCTAGTCCATTTTCATGCATGCATCGTCCCATGTTTACTTGCTTCTTCATCTAGGGGTTTAAAGGTTACAACTTTAACCACTTGCAAAATGAATGGCGACCATCAAAATATTTACACCAAATTTCCTCAAGCAAACATATCATCTTCAACCATCAATAATATTTTCCTTACCCTTGCTTGAGCTTCCACCTACATGGTTAGTTGTTGGATAATGAGATTTAAAGAAATCCCAATAGCAAAACTTTCTAACACAAGTTATAAAATAGCATGATAACCTTTCATAAAAGTGTGAATTAATAAAAATGCAACATGTAACAATCAAATGCATATGGACATAGTAAATAATAGCACATATTCACACTTCCATCATCATAAATTTCTAAATAAGTCATGCATCATTCAACATATTTCAAAAGTAATGAAGCTTAAGGTTAGATGGTTTTGTTACCTCTTTAGCTTAACTTCCTTTTTCACTTGAGCTTTAAAGCTCTCTTGGATCACTTTCAAATGTGATCTTGAAGGCCTCAATGTCCTAATCATGATACCAAGGCACATCCATTAACTTCACATCATTAATCAAGCAATAATTTATAAAAACGCAACAATACTCCCTATTGCATTTTCAAGGCCCTACAAGTCCAAGTTTTGGCTTTTATAGTCCCTAATGCTTGTCAAATCCCTTTCATATTTTTTACCCTACACAAAACTTCATTTTCAAGCCATTGGAAGCATTAGAATCATCAAAATCCCACTCCTTCTGTTTTTCACAGATTTTCGAAAAACAGAAAAAGAAAGGTTCTTGGATTTTTCAACTTTTCTTTTCATATACATGTATATCCTTGCTTTCCAATCACTTTTCATGCATTATACCACTCAAATACCTCTTTCCCTCTCAAGTTTCCAAATGGACAGCACCTCCTCAAACACTTAGTTTCTAAAAATTTTCACAACAACCAATACAACTATCAAAAACCATCAAGCTAGTTTTTACTACTCAAGAAAGAACTTGCAACCTTTTTCTACCTCCAAAGCCTTCTCTTTTCCATTTTCATACCTTGAAACTCTAACTTTTCATTTTCAAAAAGAGGGCTTTGATCAAGGAAATCAACCAGAAACCCTAACTTTTCATTTTCAAAAAGAGGGCTTTGATCAAGGAAATCAACCATTAAAAAGAGAGTAGAAGTTGCAAGGAGCAGTGAAATGTAAAGAGTTGGTTGTTTGGGTGATTAACTTAAGGTTGTGTGAGAGCTCTCTTCTTCTTCTTCCTTGGGAGCAAAGTGGCGTTTTTTGGGAGCTTGAGGGAGAGAAAAATCTGACCAAATGGAGGGAGAGAGGTGGCAGAAATTTGAGAGAAGAGAGAGGAGAAATTGGCTTAAATGAAAAGCCTCTTTCATAATGTGTGGTGGTAATTGATTCTTGGGGATCAAGTAGGACTTTACTTGATCATCATTGTGCCACTTGTCCTCTTGGCATTCCTTGCTAAAAATGGCACCCTTTTGCTTGCCCTCCAAGTCTGGTTGGCTGACTAGGCCCTGGCCCGGTCAGTTACTTGATCCGGTGACACGCATTTCCGTAAAGTAACCTCTAATCGAGAAATTTCCCTTTTTATTTTTCGTGGGACTTTTCTTTCATGTGGCGCCATTCCCTAGGCCTCCTTGCCTAGGTGGCATCCTCCCTTTTTCAAAATGCCCTTGGCTTTTTTCGTAAATCACTAGGATTCCTCGATTGCGCGCAACACCGTAAAACGGGCTTCCAGCGGTCAATTTGACTTAAGGACATGGACAAATTCTATATTTTCCCCTGATTCTCAATCTCTTTTCCATTCCTCAAAATTCTTCCCCGATTTTCCGTAATTAATTTTCTAAGAAAATACCTTTTTGGGCTTTTCGGGCATTGTTGTCCTTCGTACAGTGAAACTGCCCGCACCGGATACCGGGTAATAATTTTATTAATTACTTTATGACCCAACTAAACTTTTCTCAGTCCGAGTCTCTGGCATTTGAGGACTCCTGCTACCTCAAATAATTATTTCTCGGTCGTCCTTAACTTCGAAATCCTTTATTTACCATTTATTTACGAAAATGCCACTACCTTTTCTACTTTTGCCATAATTTCCAAAATTCCATTACGTTTTCTACTTTTTCTTAATTCCGACCTTGCCCTTGGTTGACTTTGACATTTTTGGTCAACTTTGACTTTTTGTTGATTTTTGATCGAATTACCAAAATGTCCTTATTATTTGATGGCATTTCATGTCTTAGGCCTTTTAATCAAAATGACCATTTTACTCTTGTCATTTAGCCAAATGACCATTTTACCCTTGGTTCATTCTTACTTAAAATCCTTAAGACTAGGGATCTAGTCAATCATGATTTCTTCTGTCTAGAGGAATTTTCTTTTTATATTTCCATATCCATGGGCATTAACTCAACCTATGACTATCGGTTTAGTCTTCATGTTCAATTATCGAATTATGCGGATATTACAATTGCCCTATTGATGCTGCTGAGCACCACAAAGAGAAGGAAACTGAGAGGCTATTCGAACTCCTTGCTGGCCTCAATGTCGCTTATGATGATACCGGGGCCCATATCCTCGGCCAAGTCCCTTTGCCAACAATTCGTGAGGCCTTTGCTACTCTCCGAAATGAAGAGGGATGGCGACAATCTTCTTTCATCACCACTTCTTTGTTTCTTTGTTCTTTTTCCTGATCAGCTACTGGTTCTGACTCTTGGCAAGGCAGTAGACATGGGTAAGTATCAACGAATGGTTCGCAAACTAATATACCTCTCTCACACTAGGCCCGATATTGCATTTGCAGTCAGTGTAGTGAGTCAGCACTCCCATGATCCTAAACAAAAGCATCTAAATGAAGTTTATAGGATCCTTCGATACCTGAAAGGATCTCCTGATCATGGTCTACTGTTCAAAAAGTCTGATAGGCGCAATGTAGAACTCTTTATGGATGCAGATTGGGCTGGTGATCAAGATGACAGGAAGTTCACATCTGGCTACTGTACATGTGTGTGGTAATTTAGTCACTTGGAGGAGCAAGAAACAGTGTGGTTGCCAGAAGTAGTGCTGAGGCTGAGTAAAGGGCTGTAGCACTAGGTATTTGTGAAAGGATATGGATAAAACGTTTTCTCAAAGAATTGAAGCAGACTGTGAAGATGCCAATCAATCTTTATTGTGACAACATGGCGGCAATTAGCATCTCACACAATCCAGTTCAACATGACAGAATCAAGCATGTGGAGATAGACAAGCATTTTATACGAGAGAAGATAGATAAGAGAATAGTTCGATTACAATACATTCCTTCTAAAGATCAAATTGCAGATATTCTCACTAAAGGATTAACCAAAGACAAATTTGAGTATTTTGTAGGCAAATTGAACATGTTTGACATTTATAGTCCAACTTGAGGGGGAGGGTGGAATTTTGGTCATTATTATTATCATTCCAAGATTTTAGTCATCATTGATTGTAAATAACTTTATTCTTGGGATTTAGCATTATTCTCGAGATTCCTTCTGCGTATATATATGTGAGCACTGTACATGCTGAATACACATTAGAGAAAATTGTTTGGCTCCGAAATCTTCAGTAGCAAATAGTTTATGTGATACATTATCATGGGAATTTTTTAATTCTGCCAGATATGACTCAAAGCTTACTTATTTTGTTGGTATTAGCTTCAGATATTATGGATGTGGAATAAAAGAAAGATTTGGGACGAGAAAATGTATTGCTCTATTTTTCATTGGCTTTTATATTTTACAGCCTTCTTGATAGATCTTTATTTTAAATATTTTTCATCGATTCTGAATTAATCTTCCTTACCTACTATTGAACAATAAAGCTGCTAGACTTTCTCTGATTCACATACGCTTGCATGTCTTGCTATATACCTAGACATTATACACCATCATATTGAATTATACATTTGTTACCTTTTCCAGTCTAAGTGTTTGATGGTCTGCTTTTCCCATTAGGAGTTGATTTTGACTTGATTGAAAACAATGTTTTCAGTTTAGACGAAGGGTTTTGCATATGATCGTTTTCACGTGTTTTATTTTTATTTTTTTTTTAAGATGTACATCTAATTCTCCTTTGAAATTAAATGTTTTTGTTTTAGTTATTGGAGAAGCTGAAAATCCTCAATCTTAGCCACTCTCCTTACTTGGTGCAAACTCCTGATTTCTCAAAACTTCCAAATCTTGAAAAGTTGATCCTCAGAGATTGTATACGTTTGTCCAGGATACATCATTCTATTGGGCTTCTTGGTAAGCTTCTTCTGCTAGATTTGGAGGATTGTACAGGCCTTCACAGTCTCCCAAGAAGCATTTATAGATTAAAACGGCTAAATACTCTCATTCTTTCTGGCTGTTTGGGGATTGAAAAGCTAGAAGAGGACATTGAGCAAATGGAATCTTTGACAACTCTAATTGCTCCTTCAATAAAGCGAGTGCCATTCTCTTTAGTGAGATTGAATTCATGACGGATCATCACGTCATGTGATTCCTTCTCTCTTCCGGTCTTGGACTTCCCCAGCAAATAATCCACTATCTCTTATTCCAACATTGCCATCATCAGTTTTGGGGAAGATGCTAAACTGGATCCGTGTTCGTCCTTCGACTATCCCAGATGGTGTACCAAAGCAACAGAGTCTTTTGTTGGAAGATGGATTGCAAACTCCTAATTCCTTGTGTGGCGCCACAAAATGTAAGGACGCTTCGAGGCTTGAAAATTGCTTGGGACATCATTTAATTCAAATTGGAAATGATGCTCCAGTCTTTCGTACACTTTCAAACAAGGTTTCACAGGTTCTCTCTCTCTCTCTCTATCTATATGTATATATCTAATTGGATTCCTTCCTTGAAAAGAGATTTATATAGGCATGCATATTGTATAGTTAAATTAGAGGTTGTGTTTATGTTACTGTGCAGGGATTGAAAAATCTTACTAAAAATAGTGATGATTGTATTCTCCCTGATGACAATTACCCCTGTTGGCTAGCATTCAAGGGTGAAGGAGCTTCTGTTCAATTTGAAGTGCCTCTCGTTAATGGTCATCATCATTTGAAAGGGATGGTTATTTGTTGTGTATATATCCCGTCAAGTGATTTTGGTAACACAGTATATGAATCTTGTATATTAAGTGGCCTAACGATAATAAATTATACAAAGAGAACCGCTTTGCTCTACACGGAAGACGAACTAAATTCCTTGGAAGAAAGAGAGAGGAAGAAAATAATATCAAATTTAGAATGTGATGATGACCAAGTGGAGGTGAAAGCAGCTTTTGCGAGTGGATTCACTGTGAAGAAAATGGCTGTGTACTTAATATATGATGAGTCATGTGATGAACAGATGAAGCCTTCATCATCTGGTACCAAATACAAATGTGAGGAGGAGTGAGAGGCCTAGCTAGGAAGGCAAAGAAGATTTGAAATTTTGAAAACTTTCTTCCATTTTTGGCTGAAACACGCTCTATTAAGGCTTTTTTGTTTGGTCTTTAATTTGCCGGCTTCATGAAATAAATATATTTCATGTCAGAATTGAAACTCATTTATATATGTTCTCTTTAGAGATGATTTGGTGTGTATTACTTTTCCTTCCCTTCCTCTTCCTGGCAAAACCATGGAAATAAAATTGTATCAACAATATAAAATTAATCAAATCCATTGAATAAGTGTTAGACTAAATCGAAGTGTAGAAGGCCTAGAATGATGATACTGTTTTTTGTATGCTTAAATAAGAAAAGAAATCAACTAATTATTTTTTTGGGGAAAAAAGCTAATCTTTCTTTGAATTTTGAAGGTTGATAATACTTCTATTAACAAGTACGCATCAAACAAATGAGAGATCCTTAAAGGTTGTCAAGTTTTTTAAGTAATTTTTCATTATACCCCATTTTAATTGCTATATTATTGATGCTACCATTGTATTTAATTCGCACCACACATTTTCTTTCTTCCACAAAAATAAAGGTTTATTTGGCAAAGACGTTACTTCCTACAGTCTTAAATATAATAAATCTATATACAAATGATATTTTATATTTAAAATTGGAGAAGTACATTGATATATCTTTTTTTCTCAAACTAATTTTAATGAACTTGTTATGTGGAATTTAATTATTAAAAGAAATAAAAAATACATTTGGGAAGTTGAACAAATTTAAGGGATAATAGAGAGGTCAGGAGAAGGGGACAACATGCACCCCAAATCCAAATAATTGAGGGCAAAAGAAGCAGTGAGGACTGAGGGGCAGCTCAGGATGTAATCCTTCATGATAATCTCAAAAAATCAGAGAACGGAAATGCCATCTGATATCAGTCTTGGCCCAGTACTCCCACATGCCTATTCCACCCAAGACATGTATAGTTTGGATTACCTTATTTTTTTTTAAGAGAATTTACAGAATTTGAGGTAAATAAGTTAGATGATTTCATCTCAATTTATATAAAAGTGTTTTTAAGTGCTTCCGAGGGTTCCAACTTCAACTAATGCTTTTAAATTCACCTTGAATCGCTAACATTGCTGGGTTTAACAAAAAGATTAACCCCTAACAAGTGACGAATTAAATTTTGAATCTCCTTTAAGAAAAATACTCATATTTAGTATCTGGTAGTTCCTCGAATAAAATTTTGTTTGATAGAAGTATATATGTGTTTAGAAAAAAATAAATTTATCTTGAACTTGTTTCTGGTGATATAAGTTCATATTGAAAAGAAATATTTAATGCTAAGAATCCCCCATTTTTGGGTTTTATAGTACTCGTATGTACTCAATTTAAATAAATTTTTAACTTCGTCTCTATTCAATACATATTATATGATATAAAAATAAAGTCAACATATTAACAAATAAAAGATAAAATTCTACATTCATATAAAAATTAATAAAATGACTTATAATAGGAAAAAAAATCCCTTCCCTCCCTACCTTGTAAATAGCATCCATCAGCATTAAATGGTATTTTTTATGTAAACGCCTATGATATGGAAGTGCCATTAATGTATACAAGTGAAGGGTGGCTGTGTTGGGGATGAAAAGGAAGTGAGAGGTGGAAATGAGATTTTTTAAATACATGTTTCAGAGATGAAGAAGAATTGATAGACAAGGCATTCACAAACATAGGCGATTGCAACTCACTAATGTCTTCCACTATTTATGTCTTCCACTTTTGTCTCTTTTATTATTATATACTATGCACTATTCACCAATTCCAGATTTCATGACGAGTGAGATCCAGCACGACTATAATATAATTAAATTCACAATTTTTTTTAAAAAAATATCACCCCCTGATTCCAGTTTACTTAAAGAAGAAGAAGAAATTATCACATATTCTATGATACGTCCCTCTCAACTCGCCACAACTGCGTGATTGACGATAAAAAACATTCTCCCATTTCAAAAGGCAAACCTTGTTACTATTTCCTTCAATCTTTTTTCATATTTTAAGTGACGTTGATCGTTAAATATGAACATATTTTTGGTGAAGATTTAAATTTTAATTCATTACATTATGGATAATTAACATATTTCATTTAGTATAACCTCCAATGGCCTGTGATCCTATTTGTTTGTCAAATTTCAAATGGTTTAACAGTTCTATGGTGGTGAGTTACTGCAAATATATAAGTAATATTTTATGGGGAATTGTCCATTAGAATCAAATGGTTGAACATTTTGGAAAGAACGGATAAGGCTTGAAGGCTATTGGATATTCCAAGACCCCGTTTGGATCAAATAAAACAAGGGAAGGAAATAGAAAATCTAAATTTTCATCCTGCAAACACGTTTGGTTTACCATTTTACTTGGAAATTGTTTTCCATTGGTGGCAGATTTTCCATCATCTATGTAAACCCTCTTCCCACTAATTTTGGTGGGAACCCATTTTTCTTCGGTGGTAAGAAATTCAAGTTGCTACCTGAACATTTAAAGTTGTGATATGTATGGAAACAAATCATTTTCCATCTCAATGCATACCAAACTTTTAATCATTAAAATTCATATCTTCATTATGAAAATGGACTTTTAATCTTACCAAAACAAAGAGGACTTCTAAATTTGCATGTTAAATACGTTTGTAGTTAGTAGTGTGGGGACCCAAATAAAATAAAATAAAAAATCATACTAACCAGTTTGGATTTTTAAAATGAATAGATCTATGTGGTTATGAGTGAAACAAGCAAAAGACACAGATTATTATCTTTATATATTTAGTATGCATATTATTTTATTAATGAAAACTGGTGGCTGTTTTATATCTACACGAAACAAAGGAAGGTACATAAAAATCACTATTTATGTTTGTTGTTATGAGCTACAAGCCATTCAAATTAAATTTGGATACCTTTTATTTTAAGTTATTTACAATTTAAAATAACAATTTTTTATTGATTATATATATTATTTAAAGTATGCTTTCTCCCATATAAAAAAAAAAAGATGGATTTGCTTTGCTTAATTCAGGAAAGATGCTTCAATTCCTGCCATTTATATTGCCAAACTTACCTTGAATTGTAAAACATTTTGCCTCTTGTTAATTTAAAATAGGTGAACTTTTTTTAAAAAAAATAAGCATTATTTTACTTAAATATTATTTATTTTAATTAAAAAATAGCCTCTATCCATTGAAATTATGATGGCCATGATTTTGAAGACTTTTATATTTTAATGACAAATATTAATACTATCCATTACTCATTTTGGCTCCTTCCCTCCTATTGAAAATAGTAATATTACCAAAAAATTTATTTTAATGACAGGTATTAATATTATTATCTATTCCTAGTTATTTCATGCCAAATGATTTCACTTAAAAAGAAAAAAAAATTAAAGCAAAAGGGGAAAAACAAAGCTTTAAATGTCCTCATGCGAAGATATGATATTGGATACTTAAATATTACTTTCTCAATCCTAATTCTAGAAGCCATTTAGATAGTTGGTTTTTAATTTTGTTTACTCTTAAATGTAAAATCACTTTATCTCTAATATTTATCTTGCATTTCTCCCATACTAACCTGTAAATTTATGTATAATTCAATTTTATACAAGATATTTTAAGTTGATTAGATTGCATTTGTTAAAACTAAGTAATGTAATTACTTTTCTAGCTTATCTACATAAATTAGTTAAATAACTATTACATTGTAGACCATATAAGCTCATAAGAGATTATCTTTATTGTGAAATTCGAAGTATTTTAAAATAGAGCTTATCAATAATATGAAAATAAAAACTGCATTACAATTTTAGCTAGAAGGGTTTTTCTTATAAAAGAAAAATGAGAGAATAAATGAGTTTTCCTCTATTTATATAGGACATAAAAAGTTGGATAAATGAAAAGTTGAAGGGAAAATGGAATGTGGGTCCCTCCATATTTTCTCTCCAACTTTTCTTTTTACACATGGAGAGAAAATAATTTTTTCTTATCTACCCACATACTCTTTCATAACTTTTTTATTTTAAATAATTAAGTTTAATATCTAAATTTTTTAAAATTCTGACAATGATTTTCTTTTTTTAGAAAAAAGCTTTAAGATATATTCTAATATTTAATTTATTTTTTAATTGTTTACTAAAATCTCACAACCTTAAAAAATGATATATATTCTTATCTATGTTATTTTATTTTGAAATATAATAATATGAAAAGATATCTTTAATAAATAATTTTATTTTAATTATTTAATGATATTAATGTTAATATAATTTTTCATTATCATATTTAATTTGATATTATTATTTATATATTTTAATGATACTTTACTTGTTACTATTTATTAAAAGCTTTTAATATAATGATATTTTAGTTATTAAACTATTTACCCATTTTTTCTCTCTGTTTTCTCTCATCCATTCAAACAATATGGGTGATAATATTTTATTTTCACTTTTCTCTACTCTTCTTCCATTTTCTTTCCTCTCAATTTTTCATCCATCCAAACCAAGCAAAAAAGAAATAGAAATCGGTCGATTTGATTAAACAAATAAATAAATCAATTGCTTCTTTATGCACATGACCTGCAAAATTGATGAAAGCATTGAAAGAGACCGGAGAGTTGCAATTCCATAATGATGAGCACTCAAACTCATCCATATTGTTCAATACACTTAGAAATATTGGCTTCGTTTGGAAACCCGTTGAAAAAACGGACACAGATTCCGAGGTATTTTATTTCTTGGTAAATGATAATTATTGGTGATTTGACAGTCCGTTGCATGAGATGTTAGTACATGTTCACGAGTTTGTTTGAACGCAAAGTTGAAAATAATTTTTACAGATTTTGAAGTAAAATTTAAATTTTAAAAAATAGACTTTGGAAAATAACTTTTACAGATTTTGAGACAAAATATAAATTTTGAAAAGTGATTTATGTTTTAGAAGTTATTAGATTTTACGAATTTCGAAGCAAAAAAGTGGGTAGGAAAGAGGAATCCATGAAGGAGAAAGAAAGAAAAAGAGAAAACATAGGTTTCAGTTTTGTAACTAGTTTTTGGAAAAAAATTTTATTTGGATAAAACCTCGATTCTGAGGTAAAACCTAAGTTTTAGATTGGGTTGCCAAACAAACCCTAAAATAAAGCTATCTAATTTGTCAAAGCAACTCTTTACCAAAGAGAAAAAAATTTAAAAAATATCGTATAAAAAAAAAAAGCGTTGGCCGTTCAATGTTGAATTTCTAGTTTCTAGGTAAAAACGCGTAAGCGTGAAAAATCAGTGGAAGTTAATTAATTAATAATTACATTTATTCCTTTTCTTTTCTAGGTAAAGTTAACCAAATTAACTTGTGATAATAATAATAATAATAATAATAAATAAATAAATAAATAATCGGTGAATGATAACGTGTGGATTGAGAGTTCATACTAGGGGGGATCTTTTGGAAAAAGACGACAAAACCAAAAGTTGATTGTGGACCAGAAATGTAACAAATAAAAAAAATGCCTTCTATATTGGTTTTTTAAGATATAATTAAATGTACTGGATTTCCTATCTCAAAAAATCAATGGTACTTTTGATTTTTTGTATTGGCCAATATTGATATTTAGATAACAAGTACAATTTTAAGATAAATACGTAATTTTTAATCTAATAATTTAGTTCTCATATTTTTTATATAAATTATATTTATATGTAATATACAAAATTCAATAATCTTTTATAGCTCATAGGTGTGGACATAAGTCAGAGTGAAAATTCGAAGGTTGATTTGCACGGTACTAATTCTTTTAGTTAGATTTAATCTCATTGGTAAAATTCAATAATTTTAATAGCAAAAAATCTTAAATTAAAAAAAAAAGAACATCGAACTGCTTACTCTAATTCAAATTCCTACATGTTTATTATCAATTCTTAATCCAAGCTGCTTTTATTTTATATTTTTTTTGTTTATCTAAAATAAATTATTTATCAGAAAAAACTGATACATGAATGATTTTTTAATAATGATGGATAATATAAAATAAGTACGTAAAAAGACGGTGTGACATCAATACAAATTGGTTGGCAAAAAAAAAAGACATCAATACAAATTGATGGGTGCTCAATGAAAGAACCTTAATTCAATTTTTTAATTATTTTTAACTATTATCGTGCTATTTATTTTTAATTGTTAATTGTTGATAAATAATTTGTGGAAATTTTTGAAATGAAAAAGGTTAGTATTCTTCTGAACAGTTAAGGAATAATAAAAAAATTGAATCACAGAAAAAAACAAAAATTGGGAGTTTTACTTTTACCCAAAAGGAGGGAGAGAGAGAGAGAGAGAGAGCGCGCGCGTGAAACACAGGAGGCAGGTTGTACGAAATGGATTGGTTGTGAAGGAATCCATCAAAGACAACAGGTACGGTTTGAAGAAGAAGCAGAGTGCCAGAGCGGAGGTTTATATGTGGACAACGATGAATTGACACCCGTGCACAGTATTCACAGAGTGCCTCCAAGCTTAAAAAGTTGATAGAAAGATAAAGTTGGAGGGAGGGAGGGAGCGAGAGCATAATGAGTGGAGGTGGGGAAGAAGAGACGACCTTAGAGCACACTCCCACATGGGTCGTTGCTCTCGTTTGCACTGTCATCGTCGCCGTTTCACTCGCCGCCGAACGTTTGCTTCATTTTGGCGGCAAGTTCCTTAAGAAGAGGGATCAGAAGCCACTCTATGAAGCTCTTCAGAAAATCAAAGAAGGTTCTTTAACTTTCTTCTTACTTGTTTCCATTCTTCCTTTTAATAATAAAATATAATTTATGTTTTTTTAATTCTGACAAGAGTTTTTTTTTTCCTCTAATGTTCTGGGTTCCTTTTTCAGAGTTGATGCTGTTGGGTTTTATATCTCTGCTTCTGACGGTTACACAGAATGGGATTACCAAATCTGTGTTCCCGCGGGTTTAACCCGCCACATGCTTCCTTGTAAACCGGATGAAGGAGAAACCGAAACATCAAAGACGCCTACATCCCATTTTCGGAGCTCCTTCTTTTCCCCTGACATTTCTGGAACTGTTCGTCGTCTTCTTGCTGAGGGGTCGTCATCTAGTAGCTATTGTGCTCGTAAGGTAAACACTGTACAATCATTAGTTGAGATTGGTGAGCTTTCAATTTGTTCTCTGATAGATCTCTTTCTATAAAGTTGGCCCATCAATTGCTAATATGCTTGTGGTTGTGTCATTTTAATCCCATCTCTTTTCAAAAGTTGACGTTAGTTTTACCATTTTATTTTTACTCACTTGCACGCGGAATCTAAGTCATGATCGATCGGTGCCAAATAAGCATATAGCATTTGAGGGCATTTAATTTTTTGGATGGAGAGAAGATGAAAGAGGACAGCATTTTGCTACTTGAATTAAAGTAGCCGTGTGCACAAGACAAAGTTCATCAATCTGTCACTGTCGCCGTCACTTGGTCACTGCCTGTATAGAATTTAACACTTCTATTTTTCTGTTGGGTCTCCATTCAGTTTATAACCTTTATTTGAAATTGAGGACTGAGATACCCTTGTTGGCTGTGATAATGTACTTCGGACAATATGTGTATGTACT
>JANTPZ010019485.1:0-36318 GCA_025593235.1 Vachellia pachyceras | reverse complement strand
ATAATACACAAAAGGTCCACACGCTTAAGACTCTCTCTGATGGCTTGAAAAGCAATTGGATTTGAACACCGTAATTAACAAATATTATCGCAAATTACAAAAGGTCTAACTACTTCCACCGGAAAGTTGAAACCTTGAATATTTTTGTGGAAAAAACTCGATCATAAGATAGAGCCCAACACTAGAGTACTCGTATTTTCCAGAACCGTAATGTGTCGTAGCTAGATGCTATAATAGAACAACATGGTTGGTTATTTTTTTCCAAGCTTTGAAAGGTCGCAATCGTTTATGGCAGCTTAAGACTTTGGATCGCAGGGTTCTCTTTTTTTACTTGGTGCGTCCAACGAGCTGACCAGCTCTACACCAACCTTGTCCCCATTCCTCGAGGCCTATCAGTCCCATCGCACACAGATAAACATGCAGTGGATATAAATTTTTAGATACGTATAATATATTAGGTGAGGATTATTGAATATATATATATTTATATATTTCTTCATGGAGAGTGGAGACACTATGGAATGTGTTTGTGGATAAGAGTCCTTCATTTGAAGAGTGATTAGGTGGTGGTTAAAGGGTAGAAACGTAGCATTGTCTCAGTGGTGGCAGCAACAGCAACCCCAATAACTCTCTCATACCAAAACAAAACCTTTTTCCCAACTGATGCGAGCCACCTGGCACCAAGGAATTGCATTGAGACAATAATTAGTCTAGAGTGGACCATAGATGGATGTTTATCCAAGGCGGGTTTAGACAGTAAAAGAAAATAATGGATGACGGATGTGCCTCATGGGATGCATCTCAGATCCATGGAAGTTGTCAAATGTAGCAATTAGGTGAAATGTTTAGTCTATGTATATCAGATCGGGTGAGCGGTAAGATTTCTCCGAGGAGGAGAATATGTTTATCTTCGCTTTGTCCTCCCAGGCTGCCATAGCTTCTGTTGTCTGTTATGATATGGATTAACCTGGCGAGAGGAAAATAAGCAAAAGCAGACAAGGGTGGACTGTTAATTCTGACCCCCACAGTCTAATCTTATATACAAAACCCTTATACGTAAATGAATTTAGTTTCCGGATGATCTTTATTAGGGCGATGAATATATTTAGCAGTTGCTGCGTCTTTAAGCTAACTAAATTAATTGCATGACTTTCCGTGATGACTTGGGTCCAAGGAAGCTGGAGTCTGAGAACGACACGTTTTCTGCCATTCCTTAATTTCCTAGTTTCCCCACTTCTCATTGGCATACGACAAATTTTAGTTTTGAAATTTTAACTATCCCCAACCATCCCTATGGAAAAATATACACATTTTTTCCTCCTCCTCCCTAAAAAAGGAGAGAACAAATAGAAGAACACTGTGTTTTGGTATATCGTTTCTTAATTTTCAGAAAGGATAAGAGGGTAAAATTAAAATGATTGATAATTGTCATTTATAAGTTGAAAGTGTTACCTTAAAACAGAAACCTTACAAAGTTTTAAAATTTCCAACCGTGACAGTTAATCTTTTGGATGTGTTTTTTTGTGCCTACTACAATGATACTCTTTCATTAACTAGGTCTCCCAACCAGAAAACACGTAACGTGTAGTTTCTAATTCAGTTGTAATACATATTTGGATTCAAACAGGCTGAAAAAGGGCGAAGTGTGGAGGGGGAGGCTTAATAGTCAAAGAGACAAGGTTGAAGTGGGAAAACGCAAAGCGGGCAAGCAAAGACCCTAAAAATACTTAAAACTTTCTGACATCATTTTTCCGAGCGATGACGCTGCTGCTACTTGGTGCTTAGGCTTCTCCTTTTCTATAAAGAGAGACATTTCTCAGCCCCTCAACTCCCTCCTCATACACAAACACAACACAAGCAGCCAAACACAACAATCTTGTTAGCTTAACGTGTGACCATGGAGGGTAGTGACGCAAACACTAGCGGTGTTTCACAATCTCCCACTAATTCCTCCTCTTGCCCTCCCACCCCACTAGTGATCGCCAGCCCTTGCGCGGCCTGCAAGATCCTGAGGCGTAGATGTGCCGATAAATGCGTTTTGGCTCCTTATTTCCCTCCCACCGACCCTGCCAAGTTCACCATCGCTCACCGAGTCTTCGGGGCCAGCAACATCATCAAGTTCTTGCAGGTTCCCATCAATCACTTTGTTTTCTTTCTTAGTTAACCCTCTTAACCATGTGAAATTGAAGCTTTGTGTCTTACTTGATTCGATTTGCATTATTCTCAGGATCTTCCGGAGAGTCAGAGAGCTGATGCTGTGAGCAGTATGGTGTATGAGGCAAGTGCGAGAATAAGAGACCCCATATATGGCTGTGCTGGTGCCGTTTGCCAACTTCAGAAGCGAGTGAGCGAGCTTCAAGCGCAGCTTGCCAAGGCTCAAGCTGAGCTCGTCAACATGCAATTACAGCAAGCCAATCTTGTGGCTCTCATTTGCATGGAAATGTCTCAGGCTTCTTTCACTCATCAGGAATCTGAATCCCCACAGCATTCCGTCGAGAATTTCATTTCGACACCTCCCGATACCAACTCCTATCAGAGCAATCTCAGCTTTGACGACAACAGTAGCTTTAACTCACTCTGGGAGCCTCTCTGGACATGACTATAAAACTATTTATTAATTATTAATTTCTCATTCTTAGCGTAATCTTATAACTATAAGGTCATTCCATAAGTGTTTCCGATGACATTCTCCTAAGGAGAAGTTGAAGGAATCAAGGTCAAGGCGGTTAGCCAGGGACCATGTCCAGTTAGGTTGTGAGGCGGCAAAACTTGGAGGAAAGTGTTGTGATATGGGATTCAATTCAATCTAATAATGAAAAGTTTTTTTCCTCCCTCTGATCTCTCTGCAATTGTAACATTGGATAAAAAGGAGAAAAGAATAGGCCCGTCGTGTTTCAGATTCTCTCTCGTGTGCTGGTTTTTTGAATCTGAGACATCCTTTTGGTTACCTAACATTAATATCAAGTAATCATTTTTAAAGATTGGTGGTTTCCTAAATGCTTAATTCCTTGTCAAAGTAAGCTTTTGACCATCTCTTGGCTCTGTATTCTGCGGTTCTCTCTTAAACCCCTGTTTTTCTTTTCCTTCATTTCTGGATCTCTCAAGTAACAGGGCAATACTTGAAAGACTCTTAAACCCTTCTTAAGGAGTTCCAAATATGAAAGCGTTTTGGACAAAATCAATGAAGAGCGAATTGTGGGAACACTGCCATTGGAAGAGAAAGAGGTGGCAGTTAATGAGCAGCAAAAGGGAAAAAGATGCCTCCCTAATTGAATAAACTCAACGTGAGGAGAGATAAACAAAAGCGACAGAAGAATCTTCTGTTTGATTTTGTTGCCCCGGCCACCCTCCCCTCCGCTGTTTCTTTCGTCGGTGATTGCATTTGTATGATGGGTAATTGCAGTTCTCTGATCCGAAAACTTGTTATTAAGATTTACGTTTACTTGGATCTTCTCTAGCTACTCCAGTATTTTGTGCAAGTAGGAGAAGACATATATTAAAGTGGAACGAGTGATGTAAAATGGGAGGGGATAATGATTGAAGAGTATGATTACGATGTTGCTATTTTGCAATATGAGATGATGTACCGTCCAACCTCATAAGTTGGGTCAGGAAAATGGCAATTGGAAGAGCCAGTTGAGCGTATAAGCTACCAAAGGCTTGTTTGATTAGTCTGTTTGGGTAACCAAAATCCATTCTTACGTTTACCGAGACAAAATTCATCTCACATATTTACCTCAGAATCTGTGTCTGTTCTCCCACCGGACTATCCAAACAAGCCCCAAATATGTTCACTGATCTATACTGTTGCTCAAGTTTCTGAGCAACCTGCACTGCAACACACTGGATTGAAGTGATAAGTAGATGAATTACTTCTTCTTAATTGTGCATATCGGCAATGCACGTGCTTGTGTTTGTGGAATCTATAAGTATGTAATCATCAAATACACATAACGTGCTTATTTGGAAAATTTTATTTACTCTTCAAAAACACGTTCAACGGTGTTTTTCCGTAAAATAAGACAATATCTTCCATTTATTTATCTCGACTTGTGTAAAAATACTTCTCTACTGCGTTCCCAAACGGACCCATTCTCCCCCTAAATCACATTACTCATCTCAGACGCGTCATTTAGGGCTATTATCTTCCCATCCACGTGCTTCCCACGTGACTCGATCTCTGGCTTCCCTACCACACGCCCTTCCCTACTCCCTTTGTCTCCTCCTCCACCATTATCCTTCATCTCTCATCCATTTTCCACTTTGACTTTAATCTTAGCAATCACATTTTATGGGTCAATTAACCTTTTCCCTTCTGAGAGGACTTGCATGTAATTACCAAAAAGTTATATGAAGAGTGAGCAAGATGCAATAAAGTTTTAGTATAGAAAACGACAAATATTTATACTTTTAACTTGATATTAGGTTTTTTTATGGTTATATTCCTTTATTGAGATTTGTAAAGTGATTATCCTTGTTGGAATATAACAGTCCGCCCTTGGTGGATCAAGATTCAAACTCATTTGGATTGAGGCGGAAATGGAAGTAGATGAATAATATAGGATAACTAAAGTAATTCTTCTTCTGTATATTTAAATTTCAAAATAATGTAACCACCATACTTGATATATAAGATATGGGTAAGATAGTTTAACGTGTGAGTAGAAATAACTTCACGATGGAATTCTCTCCAGTTTTTCTCTCTAATTCTCTCTTATCCTCTCCTTCAGTGTTCTTACTATGTAACGTAATCGGAGTCTGCATCATTGCTCCGATTCTCATGTGGGTAGTCAATGAGTCGACTGATTTTAGGTATGTTCAAAATCCTACCATCCCTTTCTTTTCCTTTCTAACAAGTAATTTCACGATGAAACTTAGAACTAACGCAATATGTAGCCGTGTCTAGTATTAATCACTTTACCAAAGTATTCAGCTTTATGGAAAAGCGCCGCATGCTTGCGTTTGAAGAAGCAGCAGCAGCAGCATCTTTACAAAAGCCACTCATGTGCCTTTTATTACTTGAGCCCCATTTTCTCCAATTTTTCCAATATTCTTTCTTTTTCTCCAGTTGGATTTCCATCACTGCTCCGAATCCAACTTGATCAATTCATGACGTTTCTCCTTTGATGTGGATCCAACCCATAAAAGTCAATGAACAAATTCAATATAAACGATCTGTTCGTTCACATCATTCCCCCCCCCCACGTTCTTGTTTTTCTTTTATGCTAACTCAGTCTTAACTTGATCCCAAATTTAACTCCCTCTAATTATTGTAACGTCCATCGCTGTCTTGGACTCAAAAATATATTTATGCAAATGAAAATTGAAGTTACGTTGCAATTTCACTCCCTGAGAAATACATGTATGTACAAGTGGTGGGTTGGAATTTGTTAGTGATCTGCACGTGGAGAATAGTCCAAACAGTTTGGAGGGACCAACTAATAATTAAGGCAAAATAGGAATCTCATGGCCGAAGAAGAACTGGTACGCAGCGCAGCTAGGAATGAATAGGAAGGCGTCCATTTTGTCAATCGAGACGCTGAAATTAGAGCAACGGCATCTCTTCATCGTGGTCTGTTATTACTGACATGAACTTGCTCGTTTCAATTTCGTGGTATACAATTCATAGTACACAGCACATGAAGATTACAGTAACATGGGAATAAGGGAAAATGAACTAGGGACAAATCATAGCGTTCATGATCAGAACTGCGGGAAGGAGAAATCGAGATCCATGCATGGCAACAGCACGTGCTCTTGTGTGTGTATGAGTTTTTTGTGATAAGATCTGACTGATTAGGAGGCGTGGAACACATATCACATGCATTGGGATCCAACAACCAAAGCTGTTATCATCTTGGAATTGAATTCGACGAGTTCAACATCACTAATCTGAAACTCACTCTGTTTAGATACAACAACACTCGACAAGTTTTAGAAAAGATCATTTTTTTATGTACCTCATTGAGATCTATATCACGATAAAAGTCTGGCAAGAGAAGACATTCATTCTTTGTAGACATGTCCATGTACAGGTATATGTATGTATGTTTGTTGTTGACTTCAGAATAGTGCATATTGACCTTTAATTATTAAATCCGCTTAAGTGAATTTAGTTTTCTGAGTGAAAATATTTAATCAGCAAAGGACGGGGAGGTTAATATGTGTGTGTGCGCGCCACATGTTTGAGTACTGGGAGTGATCTACTTTGGTGATTTGTGAAACAGAAGTGAGAATGAGAGAAGGAACGAGGAAGGAGTAGCATGTTATTTTTGGCGGCATATATTCAATTTTGTGCAGCGTGCATGTGCCTTGGGAAATGTGATTCTTGTTTCTTGGAATTCTAAGATAGCCTGTTTTGTCTGGGACTATGACTTTTTTTTTACGAGTTTCCCCAACCCATTAGATCTGGATCATCTAAATTTGATTTTGATAATTCAGATATAATTTTTTATTTTTTATTTTTATGAATAACTTATTTTAATAAGTATAAAATTTAAAATAAAATTAATCTCTTAATTATCATATCTTCAAATAACAATTTTTTTATAAAAATGCTAATTAGATCCATCTGTTTGAGTGTCAGGAGAGGAAAAATAGCGTTAAGACTTTCATAAAATGTTGAGCTCCACCTTCAGAGCCAACTTTTTTTAACAAAAAAAATCATTTTCTAATATCTTTGAAAAATGCTAACTTCTTTTAAACCAAAAAAAAAAAAAGTCAATGTCTAACTGTATGCTTTATTTGAAATTTGTGACAGTCGAGCTTTCTGATATCTTTGAAAAATGCTAACTTCTGAATCTTTCTAAGCTAGCAGGTTCTTCAGATCAATTTCAATTTCTTCACCTTGCTACCCTTGATAATGTAAACAGCAGCATTATACATTTTGGGTGAAAAATGCGATTGTTGGTCTTGCTCTTTGGAAGAGGCTTCAAAACGTCACATAACCTATGAAGTAAACCGATGACTTCTCCAACTTCACTCCAAAGTACTCACTATTTAGAAAATGGATTACTCTAGTGTGTGTGTGTGTGTGTGTATATATATATATATAATACAGTACCCATTTAGGAACGCGGTTGAGAAATAACATTCGTTTAACTTTTCAAACGTTCTGCCAAAAAAACCTATAATCATAAATATTATACAATCTGTAAAAAAATCTCATTACTCATAATCTGTGAAAAATACGAATTAGTTTTTAGTCTATAGAAATCACATTTAGTTTGTACAATTTCTAATCAATTTAGAAAAAAGAAAGTGAGAAGATCAAGAGGCTGGATGTGACCCATTGTGTCCTCTTTTTGGGAGTAAATTAATTGGCAACTTAAAACAGCTGTTATACTTACAATTACATTCGTTGCAAATTTTGCAGACAAACAAGGAAATGATTATAGCCTTGTGCGAAAATGAAAGCTTTTTCTTTTTCTTCTTCTTTTTGATATCTGAGAAGAAGCGAGCTAAAGGAAGATATAATTATTGGCAAGTGTTTTGGCTTTCTATGATGTTTGAGTCATCGCTGGGAAGGAAAGCTGGCTGCTCAGTATCAGTGAACGCGGGACAGATAGAAGCATATTGACAGAATCTACATTTCCAGCGCTCATCCTCTGCCACATAGCTTGCTTCTTCCTCTCGAAGCCAAAATTTGAGACATGCTTCAATCTGATCCTTTAGCCACTCTGAATCATATTCAAATTTATCTTCACCAAGCAGTGAATGATCCTTCTGGGACTCGTATCTGCCGCAAAGCAAACAGAGTAATGTCATTTCTTGGCCACTAAGTGTTCCTACTAGGAGCCATTCCAGGTAAAAGGGACAAGTCTCCAACAGAAGCCAAAAGGCAAGAAGATTACAGATGTTTCAGAAAGACAAAACTTGTATCAATGAATATGTACTACGAGTATTAAAACTTACATATCTGTAACGGGTGATTTTTACTCACCTCAATATAAGCTGATCATGAGCCCCACCCAGCATTGTGCGCGGAATTTTATAATTTCTCACCGCATCATCGAGGGTCTACTTTTTCCAGTTTGAAAAATAATAAAGAAATTATCTTTACCATGCTATATTTAAGCATTTCAGAATTGTAATAGCTGATCAGTAACTAAGTGAAAGTGATGCATGAAATATATTTTTTTGCGAGTTCAGGGAACTTACATATTCATAAACACAAAGACTAGTGCAATGTTTAGCATGCAGAAAATTATTTTGAAAGGAAATAAGAAATGCACTTGTCCCGTTTCCTCTCTAGGTGCATTTCCCATTTCCTTTATGCAAAACACCTTTCCACATACCAAACATTGCTGAAGGAAATATGAGCTCAAGAGCCTGAATTCCACTTACCAATGCAGAGAATGCAGAGGCCTCGCTCTCCACTTGCAAATCTTCGCAAAGAGTATTATGAGGGTTTAAACCAAAAGAATCAAAAAACTGTTCAGAGGGGAACTTACAAGCAGCTAGCTCGTCCCACATATACTTGTAACACATTAACTGAAGCCTACAATACAAAGGGGGAAAAACAGAACAAGATATAACGTAACTAAACGAATCATTGGCTTGCAATTTCACGTCCCAATGGAATAACGTCAATGCAAGAATAATATAACACACCTTCCATTTCTTTGTTGTGGTTCAGAAGGAAGTGTATCTCGAGAACGGGTTTTTGTGTCAATTAGTATGGGATTTCGATTATCTAATGTCTGTGGCAAGCGAATCTCATCAATCACACCCACCATCCATACTCCCTTTACAACGCCTATTCTGACATCAGAAGAACTCTTCATCATGACCATTGGTGGTAAAAATTCCACCAAGGTAAGTCTAAACTATAAAGTGTATGCCATAATGGGCCAGAATTCACCAAAACTGAATGTCAACACCAACATTCGCTATCTCATTGTGGCATTTGTCAAATTCAGTGGGTGGATTTTTCCCTTCAAATGTATCCTTTAGCACATGTTTAATGTTTTGTATTTTCAACCAAAAAAAAACATAGCTTATGTATCAGATGTTGGAACTCAATGTAACTAAACAAATCTACAGAGCTTGCAAAACCTTATACAAGTGATGGAACGTTTCGCTAAAAACACTAAAATAAAATTCCAACTTCCCCTGGAAGAGCCAAAACCATAACTACAGTAACCCAAGCCAAAATTCATTCAATTCCAGAAAACATATGCCTATTACTCAGTAATACACGAAAGAAACACTTATGAAACAATCCACCAAAAAGGCTAATAATATAATCTTGTAATCAACTCTTATTCCAAGAAACGTGAGAATAGGCTGTCCAATACAATTTATATTGCATTAAAGCATGACATTGATATGACAAATGTAAACAGGAAATAATAAGAGATTGGAAAAAGGGTACATGGTAAAATGTAGAAAGGTATTACTCACTCATTAGACACTCCTTACATCTACTACATCTTCCTATTTATGCTAGTCCCCTAACGACCTACCCTCCTGAACTTCCTTAACTACTCTCAAGCCCAGCATAATAGGAACTTTCACCAGGCATTAGTAGTATTCAGTTATATTCCCTTCATGGAAAATGAGAAGCGCAAATAGATTTCACACCCTGGGAATTTTTACATGTGGCATCAAATCCTGAAAAACCAAAATGCATGAAAATAGATTGACAAAATGTCCACTTACATGGGCAATTCACGAGTGACTCCTTGAAACTGTAATTGCTTAACACGACTTATAAAATTAATGAACTTCAAGGCCCAAAAATCTTCCCGTGATTTGATCTTCACGGCCACCCGTTTTATAACCTGCAAAAACATCCCAGAAAAGCATTTCTTTTAAAAATAACTTCGTCAAAATTTAGAACAGAATGAAACCTCTCGATCTCCATCTGATTGTCAGAACTAAATCATACAATGCTTGCATTTGATGTCCAAACTTGGGTAAAAAGCTACTCGCATCACCAGATGATAGAGCACACATAAAACTTGGGCTAAAGTTTGAATCCATTAATGTCATTATGTAAAGCTGGCGACAGGATAATGGGCCGTGTAAGATGCCCGTAATAGGAACTCAAGTAATCAGGATTTGAGATAACAGTAAAGCAGTACCTCTTCTTCAAGTTTAGTGTGCCGAGCTATCCCAGCTTTCATAGCTTTATTGGGCCTTCGTGCTCCATAAAGAAGAGAAAATTCCATTTGTTTTTGGCACCATTCCTATCATTACATTTAACTAACGAGGTTAATACGATTCCACGGAATGGACAAATCAGTGATAGCATAAATAAACTACAAAATTATGAATTACAACACTTCTCAGGAAAGGAAAAACAAAAACTTGACACCGGAGAGACTTCATATAACATAGATTGGAAAGTTAAAACCCCAAAATAAGTTCCACCCACAGCCCAACACAGAAAAGGTTGAAGTTTGATACCGTAGCTGTAAGATCGGTGACAGCCAAGCCCCTATTTTTCCTAAAGCGGTGCAGATACGATTCATCCACTCTTCTCCTTTTCTGAGTATTGATGATATTGCCGGAACACTCATTGTCAAACTGAGAACAGTTTGATAAACTCCTGTTAGATAGAACCATAATTGATTGAACAGGGAATTTGGCATTTTTGTGGAGCATAGGGAGGAATGATATTGCGGGGACAGCGGAAAAAGTGAAAGAACGAGCATATGCTTGCGCAGCTTCTATAATAGCCATCTCTTCGTCGCTGACGATCTCAATTGGGATCTCGGTAACATTTTCGTTATTTTCAACTGGCAAGTTGGAGGATGTTTCGCCCATGTGGCTGATTCAGCAAGTTCGTGGTATAATGCCCGTAGGAATCGGCACAGTTGATGGGTAAGCAATAACCCAATACGGGATAAATTGTATATCAAGTTTTTGAACGTCGGGGTCTCGGGTTGAAAGGAAAATCCGAGCATAGCGGGTGCAGCACGTTGGTGGTATAAACTTGCCGTTGGAATCCCAGAAGCTTTCATCATCAACATTGGCGATGCCATTCAGGTATATATATCACTTATTCAAGATATTCATTTGATTTCATCAGATCATGTTCATGTCGTGTATATTGTTGAGTTTGATTAAATTGTTGTTGTTGAGTAGGTTTGGAGCAATGACAAGTATGAGAGTGTGGAGGACAGGGTGATTGTGAACTGTGAGAAGGAAAGGTTTTCAATTCCCTTCTTCAAGTATACAAGTAGTTTCTTTCAGCAAGAAGAAGGCTTTGAAAAATCACGTGACCTACCCAAAAAAACGGATCGGATTTAGGTGAAAGGGAAAGTTAGGAAATGGCCCGTTTGGTTGGGTGAAAAACGGCCGATGGAATAAGAAAATTAAAATTTTTCCGTGACGGTGACTGTTTGGTTCACCTTTGAAATGGAAAATAGATTCCGGCGGCGACCAATTTTCATTCGTAGGCCGGAACCTCTCTTTCCACCTAGAATGGTGGGAAGCCAAATTCATTCGTACAATGGAAGACGGCAAAAGACGGATTTGCCCTGACATGCCATTGCAAATAAAACTTGAAACAAACTCAGGAGCAGTTCATTCCACTTCAGGAGATGGAGAAAAGATGAACAAGGGCAATGGCGATTTTCCATCTACAGATACACGCACATAGATATATATATAATTATTTTATATATAGCTTTGAGCACCTTCACCGGAGAAAGGAACAAGCAAACGTGGTCGAAGAACGGAACAAACAAACATTGCTGGAGAAAACAAACACGTCACTGGAGAAGAAGAGCACCTTCACCCATTCGAATGGGGTGAAGATGTAGTAAAGATATATCACCTCATCCTCAGCGCATTCGAATGGGATGAAGATTAGGTGAAAATATTTCACTATAAATCTGAAAACGAAGGGAATCATTCGAATGGGAAAAAGACTCATTTGAATGAGAGGTTTAAAAATTTCAAAATGCATTCAAATGTGTTGAAGATGTGGTGAAGATGAAGGGTGTCATTTGAATGACACCCTTTCAAGTTCCATTATGAAGCTGAAAATGAAGAATGTCATTCGAATGGGAAAAATGCTCATTTGAATGAGAGATTTAAAATTTTTAATATGCATTCGAATGTGTTGAAGATATGGTGAAGATGAAGGGTGTCATTCGCATGAGCCAAAGCTCATTCAAATGATACCCTTCCAAATTCCACTATAAAGCTGAAAACGAATGGTATCATTCGAATGGGAAAAAGGCTCATTCGAATAAGAGGTATTTCAACATGCATTCGAATGTGTTGAAGATATAGTGAAGATGAAGGGTATCATTCGAATGAGCATTTGCTCATTAGAATGACACCCTTCCAAATTCCACTATGAAGCTGAAAATGAAAGGTGTAATTCGAATGGAAAAAGGCTCATTCGAATGAGAGGTTTAAAAATTTCAAAATGCATTTGAACGTGTTAAAGATATGGTGAAAATGAATGGTGTCATTCGAATGAGCCTTCTGTCTCATTCGAATGAGTCCTTTCAAAATTCAATTATGCATTCAAATGTGGTGATATATTCTCACCTTATCTTCGGCGACGGAGAAAAGAGGAACGGAGGGTGAAGACGAACAAATAAATTGTAACAAGAAGATGAACTGTATTCAAATAAATCATTCATATCGAAAACATATGAAAACGGAACAAACAAATCATCACCAAAGGAAGAACGAAACAAGCACGTCGCCGACTGGAGAAGACGCACATCTTCACCCATTTGAATGGGCTGAGGATGTGACACTGTATAAATTAAATATATATAATTAATAAATATAATATAATTCAATATTAGATAATTAAATATTAAAGAATAAATATAAATAATTTTTAATAAATACTTATATTTATAAAAATATTTTACATTTGTCATTAAGGGCAGTATAGTCATTAGATACAATTTTCCTAGTCTCTTTCCTACAATTTTAATCCAATCAAACAAAAATTTTCACATCAACCTATTTTTATTTTTAGTGCCAACCAAACAGCACACCTTAAAAATAATTTCCATTCCATTATATTCTTTTCCATTCCATCCCATTCCAACGTATTCATCCAACCAATCAGGCCGGAATAGAAGAGGGGAGAGACAGGACAGAAAGTTACCGGTCGAGAGAGATGGAGGAAAAAGAAGGAGGGGATAGGTGTAAGACATTTTAATTGCCACGTAAGCATCTTCGGGCAACTTCAGTATAGCTAACGTTTACTGTGGACATATTTAATTGTTGTGTCATTTTTGCCTCATTTTATAATCTTCGCATTTATTTACCCGTAAAATGCTTAATAGCAAAATTAACCCATATGAATCGTTTAAATTTAATTTTTTAAAAATCTATATTCTTTAAAAAATTATTTCAAAAAATGTAGAATAAAAATAAAACAATATATCAACTACTATTTTTAAAAAAGATAACTTTTTATTTAAAACATCATCATTTTTAAAAAAATTAAATTTGAATCCTCCATAATCTTATTGGTACTTCTTATTAAATATTAAATGCTTAACAGGTAACCATATCTCATTTATTTAGATGCCAATTTTAAAGGATAAAAGTTATTTTTACACCGTTAGCCTTTATAATATACATGAACGGTCATTGACAATCACATGCTTCGACTGTTATTTTATTTACTTATTTTCATAATAGTAATTCATGTGTACAAAAGAGAGAGTGGAAGGAAAAATTCTAATCTTTTTATTGCCGGCAAAAAAATGCCAATTTTTTTACAGACACCTCACACATTGAGATTATAAGTCTCAGGATTAGAAAAATACTACTTTTACGGAGAAAGGCGATGACAATCTCATTCACATATTTATCTTAACTTACGTAAAAGTATTTTTCTACATATTCACACATTGAGATTGCAAATCAACCATGTTTTTCCGGAAAAAGAGACAGTCTCCTCCATATGTTTACTTCAACTTACATAAAAGTATTTCTCTACCATTTTTCAGATGATACATTTATAGTTTTGCCTCTAAGATATCACCAGCTTCGATATGATCTCACTTTTACGAAGAAAGACGATGATCTATATTTTTGTAGTTTTGCCCCTAAGATGTCACCAGCTAGCTAATCTCAAATGCAACTCTATCGCCCTCACGCCAAGCGTGTGAAAGCTTCGTCTCAGGTCAAAGTTAGAATGAAGCTTCCGAGGTTATTTACCAGGCTGCACGTTGGATGCCGCTTCTGGGTCAGTCTCCAACCAACCACGTTTGAATCCTCAGTTCCAAGTATAAGTGACGTGGCATTTGTATAAGATTCAAAATCATGCATTTGGATGGAATCAAATACAAAGGCTGTACTTTATGGGCAAAAAAAATTCAAATGCTGTATTTTATAATTTATTTTAAATTAAATTATATAAATAATACTTTTAATTAATTTTATAATAGTTTTATTTTTATTTTTTCATAGTAAATTTAAATTATAATAATATTTTTTCTTGAGGACATTAATGGAATAATAGACAAATTGTATGGTAAACTTATAAACAAGTTTGACTCCACTTAAAAAAACCAATTCAAAGGGGAGTGATAATGGGAGTTTAGCAGGGTAAATTTGAGCTCCCCCTCCAAAATTTTGAATCAAATGAATGGATGAGGACATTTTGCTTTCCTTCCAACCAAACACACCACATTCAAATCCCCATGGAAGGAGCAACTAGCAAATGCACCAAAAATCCTAAAAGCAACTCATGTTTGTTTTCATCTTTCAGTGTCTGAATAGCATACTCTTTTGTCTGCCATACCTTGTTATCTTGCAACTCATCGCTAATGAATGGAGGATTGGATTTTGTGTCCGTTTGGCAACGCGGTGGATAAGTACTTTTACGTAAGCCGAAACAAATATATGAATGACATTATCTCGTTTAACGAAAAACACTGTTGAACGTGCTTTTGGGTATAAGTTAAGCGTTGCCAAACAAGCATTGACTTGCAAGTTTCTTTTGCGATATTGGCATGGCACCTAAAGAAGTGGTGTTGGACTTAGGAAAAACCACCCTCAATGGTAATATTGGGAAAACGGGCTGGCCCGCGGAATAGAAGAAGTTGGGCTGTGCAGCCCCACTTTTGGCGGGCTGCCCATGTTTTTTGTTCTTTTAAAAAAAATTATACAGTATCATTTGTTGTATCATGTTTTTTGTTTTTTCAAATTCATACAACATTCTAATATGGAAGAGGCCATTAATGACACCATTAGCAGCTGATAGTTTAATGAAAGAGACATCTAAACATTAGCAGACTGAAGCAAACCCACGAAATATAACAACAAACGATGGCACTCAAATGCAATGATGAATTAAGCTTAGACAAACATGATACATTAATGCAACCAGGATCATTCCAGCAAATATAACAACATAATCAACTTCTTTAGCTGTTCAAGAACAGCAAGAACATGGCATATAACAACATAATTGCTTCTTTAGCTATGCCTCTTGTGGATATTTTTGCTATTGAACAGCAAACATTGGGACGCGCACAATACACTGTAACACATGGCATACATTCATCACAAATACTTTTGATGTTCAAACGCAGTTATTGGCTTTAGAATACCATTCTCTACCGCTGAAAAGCTTCACAATCCCTCACATCGAGCTTCAAATGCACAAAATTTGCCACCTGAATGGCTTTGCTACACAATCTAGAGGGATTTGGGATGCTCACAAGAACAGCAACCATCAGAACCATTCTCACAAGAACAGCAAGCATCACACGCTAAGCATCACAACAATCCAACAAATCAAGCCAATTTAACATATGCATCACCGATTTTCATTATTTCCCCAACCCCAAATTGAAGATGGAAAGGGATTTGGATGCTCACATTAATTGGAGAGGGATTCAGGACACTATGCCTCTCGCTCGATCGCTCTCTCCAACGACGATAGGTGAACAAGTTATGTGGAAGACGACGACAGCTTGAACCTTGAAGCTTCACGAGATTTGTCTGTGGTGTGGACTGTGCACTGTGGAAGACGACGACGCAACAGGAAGACGAGTAGACGATGCAATTAGATGGCGAACAGCGACGATGACTGGGTGAAGAGGCTCTGTGGTGTGGTGTGGATGTTGGTCGATGATGATGATGATAGTCAGAGAGTAGAGCAGCTCGCGCCTCGACCTCCGTCTCTCTGGTCTTTGCGGCTCTACGCCTCGGTAGTAAAAAGTAGGAGAAATTTAAAAAATAAAATAAAAAAGGGCTAACCGGCGAGCATAAACTTGAGGCCCATATATGTCGGGCTTATGCAACACGACTTTTTACAGGCCTCAAAATCGTCAGCCCGAACCCTTGTTAGCCCACGGGTTGGCGGGCTCAACCAGTTGGCTAAACCCGTTTTTCCAGTATTACTCAATGGCAAATTATACCGTCAAATTTGGTTCAAACGCTTTGATAACGAAGACTTTGGCAAATGAAGGAAGCGAAAGCAAACATGTTGATTGGTAGATCTAGCATAAATAATTTTCAACACGTGTGAATGTTTAAAGATTGTTAAACAATTGTTTAGAAACAAAAAATAAATAAATTGGATTAGTTTTTTATTTGCCAAAAAAAGGTTATAAAGTTAAATATTTAGGCCGTAGCAAGGAATTCTTTTCACTGGCGATCAATCCTCCAACGAGACGCTATCAGACAATAAAGCATCTTCTAATTAAGGTTTGGATTTTAATTCTTTATATTACGATGAACTAACCTTTTTCATTAGATTCAATTTCGTTTACATGATTTATGAAAGTAAATCATATTGTTCATAAATCATGTAAAATTTAATTAATACAAATTTAGTTTAATGCACAGGAAAATGTTTTTTTTAATAAATATCGTATCTATGGCCGAAATTAATATTCTATTTTGGGTATGATAACTTTAGTCTGGGCCCACTCAAGCGCAAATACGATCGGACCTCGTTGGACTGGGACGCAACGAGGTTGGCCTAATTTGTTTTCTCTCTTCTTCATGAGGAGCTAGGATGTAAGGTTAAAAATAGCTTTTAAGGATTTTAAAGTAAAACCTATATTTTGAAAAATAACTTTTACAAATTTCGAGGTAAAACATATGTTTTGAAAAGTAATTTATGTTTAGCCAGTTATTAGCTTTTATAGATTCCGAGGCAAAAAAGTGGGTAGAAAAGAGGAAAGTAGGAAAGAGAAAGAAAGAAAAAGTTGGAAAGAGGAAAAAGTAGGAAATAGAAAATTTAGGTTTCAAACTGAGGTTTTGTACCAAAATAGCTTTTAAAAAAAGCTTTTTTACTTGAACAAAACCTCAGTTTTAAGGTAAAATCTAGATTCTAGAATTGGTTGCTTAACCAGCACAAACTAAAATCAATCAAAATAAAATTTAAAACTAGGAAATGTCGAAAAAGTGCAACGCAATTTGCACGTGAACACACGGAAACCCAACCGGACGTGTCGCCGTGAAAAAACCGGATTGGATAATCGGCGACAAGTCCGAGCTTTGTAAGTGGAGATTGGTTCTTCTGGCTTGGTCTCTCGGTCAAAAAGGACCGTATCCAGCGAACACAGACGAGCGGAGAGTCGGCGTAAGATTCCAAAACCCTAATCATCACCGTCTATTACATTTCTTTGGTGCACGGAGATTTCGATTTGTTTCTATGGTTGGTCTTTCGTGTATTCAGCTCAAATTTCCCTTCCCCCTACCCGATTGCAACGATCAATTGTTGTTTTAAGTTCAATTTCTTAGCTTTGCATTCAACTTATCTCTCCTTTGTTTACTTGGTTTATTTGGTTTTGTCTATTGTTGATGGGTTAGCCTACTCTAGCTTATGCGGCATTTTTGGCTGGTTCCCCGTTCTTGCTGAAGATTCTGTAATAAATTTGGGCTCCAGCAAATGGATTTAGTCAATAGTTGCAAGGTATATCTTTGTTTTTATATCTTCTTTTCTGTTTCTGATATTCACCGGATGATGGTGAGTTTGAAATTTACTGATGTTTCTTATCCGCGCTCCAATTCTCTAGTTAGCAAACCTTATAACTGTGGAGCTTATGCCTTTTGCAGGTGCCGGAATAGTAGGTTTTTACGATACCCCGTAGTGTAGCTTACTTTTGTGATTTTATTAATCTTGGATATCGAACGCCCCTCGCATATCTGGTATCAAAAGTTGATATCAGTGTATATAAGCAATTCCTGGTTATGTAGTTCACTTAATACCTGGTTTGAAAGATGTTACCTTAGAGACCAATGTCTACTCATTAAATCATTGGCTAAGACGATGCGTTTGATGTTCATGGTCTTTAGTGAACAGTATAGTAATAATGTTTTAGGAACCAAACGCAATTAGGATGTGTGAAGAAATTTCCAATTTCAAAATTTTAAATAGGATCTTCAGACAGGTGAAAAACAATTGAGCTACAGTCCATGTTCTTTCATTCTGGTGTTTGTTCAATTTTGCTTACTTATCACCTATCATCGAATGGCATTGAGGAAATTTACATCGAATGGCAATGAGGAAATTTACATATTTCAGTCTTTTTGGTTCATAATCCTTTGTTATATGTGATTCTCACTTGTCGTGGTAGGACTTTCTTTATTTCTCCTTGCTTGTATGAATTAAAAAATTGGTGATTCTGTTCAATACTTTTGTACTACATCATTGAATTTCGTTCTTTGCTGCAGTGATCATGATAATACTACATCTTGAAAAGCAATATCAATAGCATACACTTGCGGATGCTTGGCTTTTACTTGCTTTAGTTCTTTTAGCATTCTTATTTATTTTTTCCTTGTTAAATTTAGAGGTTGGGTTGGAGGGGTTTTACACTGGGGCTTATGCGGTGGGCTATTCTGACCTAACCTGCTAATCTTATGATATATTTTCCCCTGTAGGAGAAGTTGACATATTTTCGTATAAAAGAGCTCAAAGATGTACTCACCCAGCTAGGCCTTTCAAAACAGGGAAAAAAACAGGTGAGGCAGAATTAGTTCTGATCAGGGTTTTCTATGAAATTCATGCTAATTATGTCCCACTTAATAAATTCATTGCCTGGATGTTGGTTCTTGTGGAGCATAAGAACTACTTTCCCCCCCCTTGTTAACAAGTGATTTAGAATGAGTTTGCAGTTGTCAGAATGTGTAGATTTAGTGAAGCCTTTTTCATATTGTTATGAAGTTTTGCTGTAGGGGATATGTGTTAGGATTGCTGTGATTTGTGTATGCGGTTAAACCCTGAAACAGATAGTGAGGTTGAATCCATGAATTATTCATTCCCGTGTGCTAATTATGTTAACTAGGTTAATTTTATCTTCTCTTTTTCTTGCTTATTAGAGATATAAAATGGTGTAATGATGTCAATGCCTCATCTTTGTAGGATCTTGTTGATCGGATATTAGCCATTCTCTCAGATGAGCAAGGTAAGCATGTTGGTGCAGCAAGACTTGACCTTTGGCTGTTTGCAATCTTGGATTTCTGTATTATGTTCGTATGTTTGCCTCTTCTTTAGGAATCCCATAGATTGGAAGTTTAGAATTTTGGTTATATCTGCAGATTGAAAGGTCTTGAGAATGGTAAAAAATTCTTGATTATATGTGAGGCATATATTATAGTCTATTTATTGTGGCATTCACAGTAATCTTCTTTCAGTCAAGTTCTGATTGAAATCTGCTTGACCTCGGCTGTTTGTATTTTTCCCTCCGTTCCTTTGCTCTTTGCTTTTATTGATTAACTGATTTGTCTTATTCGTACTTTGATGGAAGAGTTGAAATGTCATATTGAAGACATCTGGAATTTTTTTAATTATTTGTCTAGTTTATTGTGATAATTTTGAACATGATGTTCTGGGGTTACTCCTTTCAGTGAATTTTTTAACTATTTGGTGTCTGGTTTATTTTGATAATTTTGAACATGAAGTTGATGTTCCTGGGTTACCCCTTGCAAGAGTCCAAGTAATTTGGTTTTCTTCCTTGTCAGTTTCCAAATTGTGGGCTAAAAAGAATGCTGTTGGAAAAGAACAGGTGGCAAAATTAGTGGATGACACATATAGGTCAGTGTTGGAAACAATGTTTTTTCCGATGTTTTCTTCTTGAATTTTATCATGTTTCAGAAGCATGCAATGACTCGAGTTTCTTAGTGAGCTGAACCTATACAATTTTGTGCGTGTTTGGGAAGTGTTTCCCAATCACGGTGCACGCAAGTTAAGGCAAAACTCATCTCACATACTTACCTTGGAATTTGTAAAACCGTTCTCCTAATAGATTCCCAAACATGCACAAACTTGATGTTTTCTTCTGGATTTTATTATGTTTCAGAAATATTTAATGATTTTTTACTCCTAAACCTGATTTAAGCTGAGTAATCAGCTCCATGTATGATGTAATTTCTTTCCTTCTATTGCACCTTTGTTGACTTTGTGCATTTTCTGATTGGTCAGAAAGATGCAGATATCTGGAGCAACTGAGCTGGCATCAAAGGGTGTGTCAGATAGCAGCAATGTGAAAATTAAAGGTGAAATTGAAGACTCCTTGCAGTCAGTCACAAAGATTCGCTGTCTCTGTGGAAGTTCTTTGGAAACTGAGGCATTGATCAAGGTGTAATATTCAACCCCTCTGCCCCCTCTCGGCTTTTAGTTTTCTTTTCCATTCAATGTGTTTATATGCATTCACATGGCTTGATTGATGATTTACAGAAGTTTTCAGTCGACATCGCCTTTTTGTTGTTGACACACATTTCTATGAGGCCTTATACATGTTGCATATATTTGATCGTTATGACAGTTTTTTAAATCTAATTGCAGTGTGACGATACAAGATGTCAAGTGTGGCAACACATGAATTGTGTTATAATTCCAGATAAACCCACAGAAGGCAACCCACCAGTTCCTGATAAATTCTATTGTGAGATCTGCCGTCTCAGTCGGGCTGACCCGTATGTCATGTTCCTGTCTAGTTTTAGCTATTTATTAAGTTTGAGTGGTACTGTAGTTTGAATATGTTGTCTTAATTTAGCGCACAATGTTTCTTTACTCCTGCTAGGCTATTTTGCCATAACTGGATTTGTGTTCAAGTGCTTGTGTGGGTTGTCAAAATTTGGGATTTCCACTTTGTTAGCTATGTCATTCTCTGCTGCTGCTAGTACTAGGGTCACTGGCTGAGGCTGTACCATGTTTTTCTGTTGTGATTCAACTTACTACATGATAATTGCTTTATGTGGCCCATTGAAGTGTGGAGTTACCCAAATAGTGTATTTTATTTATCCTTTGAAAACATTCTATGCTTATGAGAAAAGGTTAGGTGAAGTGACATTCTTGAATTTGGTTTGTCATAAAAAGACCTCTTCACTTCAGGTTTCTAGATTTTTGTGTGGTATGTTTGAATTGTTTGTTTTTTTATCTGGTCATTAACGTGATATTGGTTGTATGGATGCCTTTACATTACGATGCATTGCATGATGTGTGATCTTAAATGTTGTTTTTTGCATTCCTTTGTGTTAAAATTAGTTTGCAGGAAGAATTGTGACTTCCTGTCCTAGATATGAAGTTTTTCATTTAAAAGTTTATCTAGTCCGAGGAAATTGATAAAGCTGATGAATGATTGATTGAAGGGATAGACTCTCAACATTCTCAATTCTTATGGCATGACTAAAATATATGGCCATTGATGAAGAGATAAATGTTGAAGTTTCCTCAATTAAATGTATTTTTTTTTGTTAAACTCAGTCACTTCATTGAAATCTCATGTTATTTGCTTTCATACGCAGTCACTTCATTGAAATCTCATGTTATTTGCTTTCATCCGTTGCTGAAATGATTTTACCTCATTTTATCTTGTATATATTTCACAATTATTGACCTATGCAATCAGTCCCTTGAAACAAGTGGCATCCCCCCAAACCAAAACAAAAAACCTGTTACTCTATCTGTATTTTCTGGTGCTTTGTTGCAGTTTTTGGGTTCCGGTTGCTCATCCTTTGTTTCCTGTGAAGTTGACGACAACCAATGTTCCAACTGATGGGTATGTGGCTGCTATGGATTATTTGAAGTCAGATGGAATGTTTGGAATGTTGCGTCTATTCCCCCTATTTTATAATTATTTCTTCACTACATATCATGCATTTAAGGTGCAAATGTGTGTAATGAAATGAAACACGTGCACGCATGTTGATAGGATTTGTTCTATTATTATCTACAGTAAAATGCCTAAAATGGATGATGTTGCTGATTTAGGATCAGTTATTGATGAAGATTGAAAATTGGAAGTTATTCTTAACTTCCTCTATGTATTGGCGGTAATTTAGGATTTTTCATGTGTCACTCATTAGAAGTTGATGAAGATTGAAAGTGATGTTGATTTGTTTTTTTGAGGTGGGGTTTTGCACGGGAAGATTAATTAATTTGATTAGAAGTTCTTGAATTTTCTTTATTTTTCTTATCAGATGTAACTCCCTCCATACGCTAAAATTTCAGTCTGTAGACTCTTCCCAATATTGACATGCAACCATGGATCTTTTTCTGTGGTTAAAATCTAGTTTTCAATGTAGCTTACCGGTTGATTGACCTGACCATGGTCCTGTCTGTCTTGTACAGATCTAACCCTATGCAGAGTGTGGAGAGATCATTTCAACTTACAAGAGCGGACAAGGATTTGGTGTCTAAACCAGAATTTGATGTTCAGGTTAAATTGACTCTCCAATGTCAGTAGCCTAATGTGTGAGCTTCAAACCAATGAATTTATTGATTTAAATAGAATGACGTTATATGTAGGCTTGGTGCATGCTTCTGAGTGACAAGGTCCCATTCAGAATGCAGTGGCCTCAATATACAGATCTACAGGTCAATGGTATGTTAATTTATGTCATAGTCCCTGTTTTCCCCTTTCCAGGTTTTTATCAGCATTATGGGGCTTGGTGGATGCTTCCAATAGTAATGTTTCGTGGTGTAAAATCAGCTGTTCAAACAATGCATGGTCTTTATTCTCAATGTTGTATTTGAATTTGTTTATCATGTAGGTGTGCCTGTTCGTGCCATCAATAGACCTGGTTCACAATTACTTGGGGCTAATGGTCGAGATGATGGTCCAATTGTGAGTTTCTTGTTATCTATGGTTGAGACCACCTAAGTTCTGTTTTGGGCCCAATTGTGTTATTTCTTTTTGGCTACTGCATTCATTTTTATCAAATTTTATACATTCTATCATATAGTTCTCATTCAATATCTTTTTATTTTCTCTTGTCAGATCACGCCATATACAAAAGATGGAATGAACAAGATTTCCTTGACAGGGTGTGATGCTCGCCCTTTCTGTTTGGGGGTTCGTATTGTGAAAAGGCGGACCATGCAACAGGTAGTTTGCATTCTTAAGTGTACATATAATTTTGTATATATGTTTTGTGTATGTGGTTTTCAAAAAAAGTTGAATAGACCTTGAAGATTTCTATGTAGTCATGCTACTAGTTCATACTCTTCATTGCCGAAGATGTTTTAAGATTAACTTTTCTTATCCAGATCCTTAGCATAATTCCGAAAGAGTCTGATGGTGAGCCTTTTGAAGATGCTCTTGCACGTGTCTGCCGATGTGTCGGTGGTGGAAATGCAGCTGATAATGCTGATAGTGACAGTGATCTAGAAGTTGTTTCAGATACCTTTAGCATCAACCTCCGTTGTCCTGTAAGGCTTTCTTGTGTTGGGTAATTTTAGTGGTGCCTTCAGTTTTACTTGATGTTTTGTTGATGAGTTCAGAAATTCCTGATAATGTGTCTATGCTTGGGAAATCTTCAGATGAGCGGTTCAAGGATGAAGGTTGCTGGAAGATTCAAACCTTGTGTTCACATGGGCTGTTTTGATCTTGAAGTTTTTGTGGAAATGAATCAGCGGTCAAGGAAGGTAAGCTACTAACAATGGATCTTGATTTGTCTGATCCTCCCCGGAGCGATCTTTAATGTTTTGTTAAACCTACAATGATTAATGCAGTGGCAATGTCCTATCTGTCTCAAAAATTATACATTGGAGAATATCATTATAGACCCTTACTTCAACCGTATCACATCTAAGGTATCCTCATATTGATGATCAATAGCCTTTAGAAAGCTCACATATTAAGAATCACTAGTTATTTAAATGGTTTCTTGGTACAGATGATAAATTGTGGTGAAGATGTGACAGAGGTTGAAGTGAAGCCTGATGGTTCTTGGCGGGTCAAGACTAAGAGTGAAATTGAACGCCGAGATTTGGGTAATGTTGCACAATGGCACTTTCCTGATGGATCATTATGTGTTTCTACTGATGAAGAAGTCAATAGAGTGGATGCATTTAAGCAGATCAAGCAGGAAGGTGTTTCTGACAGTCCTACTGGTTTAAAACTTGGCATTAGGAAGAATCACGATGGAGTTTGGGTTTTCAGCAAACCAAATGACACCAATACATCATCAGGCAATAGATTGAAGGAGAACTTGGGAGATCATGAACAGGTGGTTATTCCAATGAGCAGCAGTGCCACTGGGAGTGGCCATGAGGGTGATGACCCTAGTGTAAATCAGGGTGGTGGTGGACATGTTGATTTCTCTAGCAATGAGATGGAAATGGATTCTTTGCGTCCTAATAATGTCAATCCAGGATATGGGGTTGCAGAAAATAACGCTACTGCTCCAACTGGGGATGCTGAAGTTATTGTTCTCAGTGATTCTGAGGAAGAGAATGACATGTTAGTATCTTCTGCAAATGACTACAAGAATAATCGAACTGATGCTGTTGGTGTTGGTTACCCAGTGGCACCTTCTGGAATTGCTGAGTCACATGCAGAAGATCCCACCCTTGGTGGCTTGGGACTTTTTACTCCTAATGAAGATGAGTTTGAGATTCCTTCTTCCCTTTGGTCATTGCCTTCTGGAACTCAGGCTGGTGCAGGATATCAGTTTTTCACTTCTGATGCAGATGTCTCAGATGCATTGGTCCATCTGCAGCACGGTCCTGGGAATTGTTCCACATCACTGAACGGTTATGCATTGGAACCAGACACTGCTTTGGGATCTAGTACTCTCATGCCAGATGCCTCTGCTGGTCGGTCTGATGCTGATTTAAATTGTGGTTTAGTTGACAATCCGCTGGCATTTGCTGGAGATGATCCCTCGCTCCAAATATTTCTCCCCACTAGACCTGGAGAATCATCTGGGCAACATGAATTGAGAGACCAGGCAGATGTGTCTAATGGTGTCTTCAATGAGGATTGGATTTCACTTAGGCTTGGAGGTGGTGCTAGTGGTAATAACAGCCATGCTACAACTCCAAATGGTCTGAATCCTAGACGGCAAATTCTATCCAGAGAACCTTCCGCAGATGCTATGGCTGATACTGGTTTGTTTTCTTCTGCAACATTTAACCACCGGTTTTTGCATCTCACTTTTTAAGAGGTTAATCTTGTTGGAAGATTTATTGGAAACCAATATTTTCATCTATTGGGCTGGAACTCTTTCGGATATATTGAGAGATTTGCACTAATTAGCTGAGGGAAACCTATCTAATATAACTTTGAAACATCTAAGGAAGTTTTACTTTTTTTTTTTTTGGGGGGGGTTGAATAAGGGCCTGAGCACACCGCTTGTTAGGTTTTATTATGTTTGGAAATATAAGCTCAGCACCTTATTATTGATTTTTTTTTCCTTTCCTTTTGTTCCCTTTTTAAAAAAGAAGTCATCCTGAATGTTATATTTTCATTGGAGCAATATTTGAAAGATTTCTATCAAACTTTTTTTTATTCATATAATTCACATGTCCATGTCTTTCCATATTCCGTGCCTTTTTAATAATCTTTTCTTGAATTCCCCCCTTTCCGCAATCAATCATTTAATGAATGATGTATTTTAACTACTTAGAAGGATGACGCAGCAAGCCAGCAACCATTAATTCTTTATTTTTCTTTTCCCCCCGATTTTCTTCACTTATTGTTTGTTCCTCCTTGTTTTTTCTGAGTGAACTTGGTTTTCCTCCTTTAACTACACGAGTAATGACTCGGCAATCATGAATGCTTTATTTTCCCCCAAATTTTGTTGACTGATTATTCCTCCTTACGCAGCTTCTTTGCTTCTTGGCATGAATGATGCTAGATCTGACCAGGCAGTCAGACAAAGGTCAGACAGTCCATTCTCATTCCCCCGTCAAAAACGTTCAGTAAGGCCCCGCCTGTATCTTTCTATTGATTCGGATTCAGAGTAGAGTGATGAGACTGCATTTGTTTTTGGTCTTTTATGGAATGGAAGTTGCTGCTGCCCGAGTCATATCTCCAGAGGTTCTCACATTCTGACCCTGCCAAAATGCTTGCATCTGCGGGGTGTCACATGTAAAGATGACGGCTGTAAAGATGTTCAATTCTTTGTACTTTGATATTTAAGTTTCCCGACACATGTTAACAGGACAGGCGCAAGCTGTTATTCCCCTCAATATTCAATGAGGATCTGGTGGTGTATAGTGTCGGTACATTGTACAGAAACGATGGGTCATTTGCTGGGTAAACTTGTTGAAGAGGTGGGCGGATCCCCTTAGGAATTAATATATGCATTTTTGTCTCTACTGAGCGAATAACCTGTGTACATGTAAAGCCATCAGAATCAATAGTAGTAAAGTTTGAAATTTAGTTGCTCATTGGAATCGGGATTATGCCTCTCGCTTACAGCACCGTCGGTCTTCGTTCCACCACCTAGTTTGAGTATTCTCGAGGATCTTGTACTGTTGTGTTGAAGACATTTGTTGCTCTAGACTTTTGACTGTCATAAAATTTTGTAACGCCTGCTTGCTTCCTCTGGGTGAGGCAAGGGACTTGGCTGTATGGGCTTGGCAAATTGACCTATTTAATTTTATCCCGTCGTTAATGGAAGAGTGAATTATTTTTTTGAGGAGATTAAATTTAATCATAACATATTTTGAAGTATTTATATGTATAAATATATTATATGTTAGTTTATAAATTAGATAAATTGATTTAGAGAAGTAGTCAATATATTAGTTAAATATTTCTTTAAGATCTTGAAAAAATTGTATTTTATACTATGAATATATATTTCAATAGATGATTGATTAAAGCACGCCTTCATGTCAAGTGAGAGGGATCGGTATAAACCATAAGGGTGAATCTGACTTTCTTATAAAGGAAAATTGTTATAAAGATAAATTGAAGTGCAACAAAAAATGACTGAGCATACTGGAGTATATATAGGGTCTGGTTCAAAACAAAGTCACTGGAATGAGGCATTTTTAGACTATGGAGACTGAAATATAACGGTAAACTATGGGCAACGATTGATTAATTTTTCCGACCTCTAATTCACCCAACTAAAGTCTTAAACATGATTGTTTAGGCATGAGTATTGTTGGCGTCTCTGTTTCGGTTCAACATCAACGATTTAATATATTTTCCCCCATTCATTTACTAGGATAATCTAGACATCGGGGTTCATTAATTAGGCTCGTTTGATTCGATGATGATTAGTCATTTTTCATTTATTAGTAATACATACAACACATATAAGAACTTGTATTATTTAAAAGTCTAAATTTGGGCTTAATTCAGATAAAATGAATATAATATCTCTAAGATAATGTGTATGCTAGCGGACCGATTTCAGGCCACGACTCTAAGGGTTCTAAAGATCTGAATTTTACAAAATCGTGAGGGCCAGACTGCAAATACAATGAAATCAGTGACCCAGGCATTCTAAGGGACCCTCATTCAAGACGAATCAGCATCCGCACCAAACCCCCCAAACCTGGTGAAATTCACATCCAACAAATACTTCATTTAATTTTCTGAGGATGCAAATGTGCTTGCCAGTTTCTCCATGGATTGATGTTGATGTTAGCAACTTGGCATTCAGAATGGTTGTCTGTAAGACAGCCTAACCTTCAGTTTCTGTTTCCAACACTGGAAGTATGCTTAAAGCTGAAGAGCCAAGATGCATGCCTCGAACAATACCTCCATAGCCAACCATAATCTCCTGGCACAAAAGTAAGATGGAATCCCAAAGGGCTGTTCTTCCCTGAGACCATATGTTAGGACTGTTAGCATATGAATAACATAAAATCACAACCCGCTGGGTTGAAGAAAGAAAACACTATTGGCCGCAACAAATTAGCATTCTTATAAACCGATGAAAATATCTGTATGTAGAAAAGAATGATATTTCATAGCCTGAAAGTAAATCGAAGTTTTGGCCACGACCAACCTGAAGAGAAAACTGCAGCTTCTTATCCCAATACAGGGCGAAAATTGGAGGGCTCTGCTTACCAACTACCATTATACATGCCCCAGGATGCAGAACAGAAGGGACAGTAGATGCTACAGCAATGTACTTCTCAGGAAACCTTTCCTTCGGAGGAAGGACTCCCAAAAATAGAGGGTTCTTGCTAGATTGAGCCCCAGCATATGAGGTGGCATCCACATGTAGCATCCACTTTGGATGCTCTAGGAAAGCACAGAACAGATATAAGAGCAAATGAGAATCAGATGGCAGCTCAGTTGTCCACTTCTTATTTTTAGAATCATAAACCTCTCCACTTCCAAGATATTCATAATTCTTCAAGCATGTTCCTTCCGCAAGCTCTGTTTAAATAGACACAAGATAACTAAAAAATTAGACTAGATCAGAGTGCGCAGCTCAAGTAGCAGACCTCAAACTACGGTTCAGCATCAATTCATCAGACATTCTCGTGAGGATAACTGATTTAACAATAAATCCATTTCTAATATTACCTCGGATCCTTTGCACAGTGTAATCAGCTCGAACAGTGATTTGAGGTAGTAAACCTTTAACCCACTCTCCTTTAACCAAGGCTTGAAGCTTTTGGTGTTCAGTGATAGCATTCAAGCAATCCTGCATGATAGGAACCAAAGTATTCTGTTGTGCCTGTGGGCCCTGCTGCAAATTTGACACAGGCAACTTGGCTGTATGCAAACACAGGCATTCAAGAAATTGTAAAAAGTTGGAATTAGCATTTAGCATAAATAACCAAACTATAAAAAACATGAATTCAATTGAATAATTTGGAGCAACATACACGTGGAACCCTCTATAGCTTGCACAAGAGTAGAACGTAACTGATGAAGAAGTCCATCTTCGTTGAGAGTCATTTGTGGTTGCCAATCTTTTGTTTTATCAATTGTTGGGAAAGTAGCAGGGGCCTCAAGAGACGGCATATCATTTCCAACTTGGTTGATTTTGATTGAAATCCCAAGTTTAGCAGCTGCTTGCATAACCTAAAAACATGAAAATCTCAGGGCCATGAGAAATAAACCTAAATTAGCCACTACTTAAATGATATTGATGTTATGTGTCAATACCCTACCCCTGGCTTGTAAAAACGAAATAAGTAGGAGACAAGGAAACAATAAAAGAAAGAAATTATGCCAATGAATTATGTATCACGTTATTTTATCTAACTTTCAATTGCCTCCAAATTAAAGTCCCCCCCCCCCTATAGTTTATTACTAATCACAATTGAAATATAATGAAAATCAACCATGAAACTGCATGAGAACTGTAGAACTTAAAATAAACTGTATGGGATACAACTTCAAAATATAAGTATTAAGTGCCAAGAAATCTCCACATTAAACATTCCCACATGGTAATGGACTATGGTCATTTTAACCCATCATTGACTCCCATTGTCAAGATTTAGCCTGATTTGACTCCTCTAGCGAAGGGAATCCCTGCAAAAGATATACAAAAAACTAATGCCTCTAACATAAAAGAAATTCATGACAAAAATGAACCTGAACATGGCTGGTCTCAATCTTGTTAAGCAAAGGGTTAAGCAAAACTGAAGAAAACCATTGCCTAAGGTGATCACGCCACAGCTCAATTTGAGGATAGATGCCCAGATGTTCAAAAGCTTCAATAGATTCTTCCATGGACATTGGTGAAGGGAAATCATTCTCTCCTTTCTTTGGTGGGGTGTTAAATTTTTGGGAACCTGGAGACATCCTCACAGGCCTCAGAGGTGTTAGCCTTGAAGTTCCAGAAGTATTAGCTGACCCTGTAGTCGTATTAGGGCTCGTTAAGCTAAAACCAGACATGGTAGGGGGTGGAGTGGACAGCTTCCCTGCTGATTCATTGATTTTTTCATTGACTTCTGCTAAGAACTGTTCAAGTTTTTCTTCTGACGTTATCTTGCTGGCAGAAGTGGCTCGCCTATTGGACAAAGGACCTGAGATCACTGAATCAACTCCACCTGAATTCTGAAGAGACGGTGTAGGTGAAGTCACCCCAGGGACAAGATATAAAGAGGATAACGGTGACTTAGACGGGTTGCCAATAGGACGTCCCTTACCTCCCCTATTGGAATTTGAGCCATCAGCTTCAATATGAGATGAACGACTAGGACTGGGCATTGGCTGATGAAGGGGCACAAGCAAATCTGAAGATATGGAAGGTGATTTAGACTTGGGAGGCTTTTTAGTAGGTTCATATTGAACACATTCTACCTTCGGCTTCACTCCTAAAAGCCCTAATTGATGATTTGTAAGAAACATCTCATTCTTCCTAACTTTGGAAGAAGGCATCACTGGAACACCAGCAGTATATCTCACTTTACGCCAAAATATAGCTTTAAGGAGGGCAAATGTAGTTCCAGCGAAGATGAGACCCACAAAAGTCTGTAGAGTCTTGGCAAGCCAGTCTGATGTTCAAGACATTTATTAGAAGAGCTATAGTGTTAAAAAAAACAGTGCCAAAGAATGAAGAGAGAGAAAAAAATACTAGTTGAGCTTGAGATCTTACAAGCTGTCTCTTGAGAAAGATTTTTCAGCCTCAAGAAGTCAATCAACCCATTTTCCCTACAATAAGCAGAGCTAGTTAGCTAGATGGGTCGCTTATAAAGCATCGTTAAGTAACATTACAGAGCGAAGTTAGATGCGAATGACAATTGATTGTACATATGAAATCCAGGTAGTTCTGACAAGGAACCATAATTCATAATATGGAAATATCACAGTTCCACTCAAAAGAATTCAGAGGACATAAGAGGCTAATTATAGATGATATAAAGCAGAAGAACTCCATATTTCTTATTCACTAGTCACTACACTTCTATTGCAACTACAAGTAAAACCGTAGCTATCTAGTCTCCGCCGGAGATATATGTTTCCTTCTAATCGACCACATGATAATATGAAGCTCTCAGGCTGATATAAGCAAAAAGAACTACTGCCACAAGAGATTGATTCAGGTCGTGAAAAACATCAACTGATCAACTAATGGTAGTATGATCTTCCATAGAAACCACAGGCACAGTTTAACATTGTCACTCGAATGAAAAGAAAAGCTCAGCAGTTCATTTCAGATTCTTTTTTTTTTCCCGATTGCTTTCTTGCTGGGAAGAAGCAGTGAAAGTGGTTGGCCATAAATGAAAATGCAGCAGGGTACCTGAAGAAAGCGGTGATAAAAGCTAAAGCAGAGGCAGAGAAGAAGGAAACGATGCAAAGGAAAGTGTGCCTGGAAGGTTGGAGGCTGTTGGCGGTAAGGACAGAAGAGAACGAGGGGTTTTGGTAGACGGAAAACTTGGAGGGCTTCGGTGTAGGTGAAGTCTTGTCTCTGGCAGCCCCGGCATCCATGGCGGTTTAGGGTTTCAGCCTTTCAGGCGTCCGAACACAGGGCGGAGGAATCCATCCAAGCAGACTTGAAAAGGTGCTATATTCCAACAGAAATGGCCGCTCTTTTTCTAGCACTACTCAATTTAAAAACAGTGCATATGGTTTAAATCTCGCCGCTTGTTAACATCGATTTGCGAGTATTCTTACTACGATGCTATATGCAAATCACTAGTTGGCAAAAGAAAATATTTTATATATGTCATTTATACGATGATTAATAGTTTTTTAACATCTTGCCTATTAAATTTCTTTTGGAAAGAGAGGAAAATAAGAGAGTGATGAGAATGATTTGTAAACGCTGAAATTGACTAAAATTTAATTAAAACGAATATGAAAAATTTTACCAATTTAATGCATTCTTTCATATGACAGGATGATATTTCTTTGAACTTCAAGTCATATGTCAATCTTAGTAAATTTTAGACTCAACTCACCCAAAGTTAGGAAAATATAATATTTGTGACCAACTTGTTTTAACAAAAATATAATAAATGAATACCCATTGGACTATGTTAGATTCTTTCTGATGCACTGGATTCTTCATAGAAGATGAGTGTAGATTATAGAGAAATCTTGAGAGAGATTAAAAACACATACAATGAAAGATTAAGCTCTAAAAAATATCTACCTGTGATACTGATAGCAGTCAATCTATTAGTTTGTTCTTTCTAGTAGTCACATGCGACATTATGGAAAGCAGGCTAGGCAAACAAACTTCAGTAGTCCATAGGCAACTTGCAGTAAATCCTTAAAAAATTCACAAGGACGAGGTTAAAATGAGAACTCAGTCATGCTACTGTATATTTTGGCAAGCTTCTGATCTTTCAGATTCCCCCTCCCCAATCTTCTTTACTGATGGTTTGAATAAGGCTTGTTGGTGTCTAAGGTTTTAATTAAATACATTACATATCCCATCCATTTTTTTCATCAGAACCAACTTTAGATACTTGCTTCAACATTTTTTATTGATTGCACCCGATGCATTTGGCAATGAGCAAGCCAAAAGATAACCCATGCTCCAGAATAACCGTGTCTTGGATTTTTTTTTATCAGACATGTCTTAGATTTTTAGATGCCGTTATTTGGCCTTCTCACGCAGTTTGTTCTTGTATTGAAACAGGATGTGGCGGTGGACCTTCAACTTATATTCAACTCACGCATTCAACTGTATTTAGAGAACTCGTAAATCATTCAAACTTTTAAACTTGAGCAGAAAGCGTAGAAAATTACAGCGCATCATTTCTCCATAACCAAGTGTGACTAGTTCATGTAACCGTCAAAAGTCCATTGACTAGCAAAGAATCAGCTCATGAACTGGTTCGCGCGTTTATATACCACTGATGGCGGGAAATTGGGGAAGTTCAACGTTATACATCACAGCATGCATAAGCCATAGGTAGTAATGGTTTGCCAATACATAGTGCTCACACAATTTGCCCTTATACAGCAGCTTTGGTCTGCTTGGTTGGGTTTACGAGCTCGAAAGATAGTAATCAAACGACAATCATATGCGTGTATGACTAAATTACATGGAAGGAGAGCCAACATATGCTTAGGATTCAAGACAACCCTGTAAGTTAGACTCCTGTGGGAGAAGAATCTGGCTGGCCCACAGATGAGGACTTTGAAGCCTCCATTACTCCTGGTGCCTGCTCCAAACAGCTCTGGCTATCATCAGTGATCACCCCAATAGTCATCTTCTCCACTTCTTCTTGGGTATATATATGGATCTTAGACACCACACTGCAGAACTCACTGCACAGAAAAGGGCCCAAGCTTTTTCTCAGTATTGTGATGGTAAGTACAGGGGAAGCAGGGTGATGGCTATTGAAAAATGACTTAGAAGGTGTGGCAAAGCAATTTAACAATGTTGAGAGTCCAAGATGATGAACACTTACTGCCATGGGTCATCCCCTACAACCATTATGTCATTTTCGCTATCGGTATATAGGACCCTCCATCCTTTTTTAGGATCCATTATAAGGCCTTCCATGCCAAACAGTCGCTCTAGTTCACTCAAAAGATCATAGTAGCTGCTGAGTCTTGAGAGATCAATGGCTCTTCCAACTAAGCTACCTTGCTTGTGAACCTTCATTCAGCTTATGTTATATAGGTGGGCAAAACATCAAAGGAAGAGAAAAGGCATATCACAATATAACTCTGTTGCTATCATCACTCACCTTTGTGCAACTCCTCTTAGCAGAGCTCTGTAAATTCTGGGAGTTGCCTTCCCCAGATAAGTGAAACCCAAATAGTTTACAGGCATTAACCTTTCCCTCAAAATTTTCATCATTTGGAATCCTTAGACTTGCTCCTAAAGAAGCAGAAGCAGAAGCAGAAGCAGAAGCAGAAAAACTGTCCTGCAGTTTATCCTTGTTTGAGAGGTCTGACCGTCCAACTTCCTTCGTCGAGAGCTCTACCTGAGTGGAAGGAGTGTGGGCATTCTCTCTCCGGAAATTTGCAGGTTTAGAGCACAACAGGCTACTTTGACCAGCTCGGTGAATGTCAACGTAAGGGAAATAAGCAGTTTGAAAGCCTTCTGATCCTAAATTGTTGAAGTTGGGTTTGGATAGCTGACGTTGGTTGAAAGTTGCGCAACTGGCATTGGGTTTACCCCAAGCCCCAAGGTTAAAATCAGCCTTTCCTTTCAGGGATTGCAGTGGACATATTTCTTGACCTTGCAAGACCCTCAGAAACTTAGTCTCCGCAGAGCCTGCGTAACTAGAAGGGTGAACCCTCATAAGTTCAGCAGCAGAAGCCTTTCTTAATCCAGTAGATGTATGATTTGGATGACTAAGAGGACTCATCTCAAAATCTGGGTGGTTGGTCACTGCATCACGCCCAAAATAGTATGATGCAAAACCTGAATTTTCTTGACCTTGCAAGACCTTGGGTGATATTACAGACTCCTCAAAGTCCATAACTGCACCACCACCTGTTGCCCCTACCAGAAGCCAAATGTGAACAAAATTAGGATGCACAATAACGAGCAGCAAGAAATTCATGCTATTTACACATTATCTCAACATTAGGACTCATACCGGTCATGGGGTGACTTGATGTGGCAGCATGCAGACCCATCCGCAATTTCTTTAGTCTTGGGGATGACTGAATGCTCAAGGATGGGAGGGAAACAGAAGGCTCAATCTCCCATGGAGAAATTCGATCTTGATGATTAGAAGAAATATTCTCATCCCATCTTACCTGTTGGATGTCATAGCAAGCTTTCATTATAAAGCTGCCATCAATAAATAATCATTACCCAGTTTAAATGCATTGGCCTTTTGTATGGAACTATTACAGATTAACTGAAAGAAGAAAGTCCTGTGAGATCAAATTTCCAGGTAACTTCCCCAAAAGTAGCTTTACAAAATTTCAGCCTCATGCTATCAGTAACCAATCTATGTCAGGCTTCAACATCCTTTTTCCCCTTTTGCATTTTTTTTTTAACCGGGGGGGGGGGGGTTTAATGTCTTTAAGAACTCATGGTGATAGTGGATTGAAAAGCTACTGTTATTTTAGATTAAATTGGTTTGCGTAGAGAGTGATTTGGCAGGAGCAACATGTAAATTTGTTTTGTTACAGTCAAAATATACTCCACGTGTATAACACAGAATAGCAAATATACCATCAAGCACCTCCATTTTGATTTAGGCCATCTATAGGGATCCAAATCACGCACTCCAGTCACTATACCACCATCACACCTGCATGATAGGAAGAAACGTATATTCATCACAAGGAATTGTTTGTAGAGTAAGACATTGATAAAAGATTTACAAGTTTGTTACCTTCTTTCGGGAGATTCATCCATTTCAAATTTCATCTTAAATCTTGTCCCAATGTTCATTGGATTCTTGATGCTTTTGACATATTTCTTGTAGGGGACAACGAACTCTGCATGACTAGCCCTGTGTTATAAAGAAATCAACACATAATGAGTCATAAAGCCTGGTCTCGTTGTGAGAGTTTCAAGTAGTTTGCAAGAAGTCTTATGTTCATATTTCTGGGACACTAAGCACACAAAAAGAAAACATGAATGTTTTGCTTGAATCGTATGCCAATCATATTAAATATCTTATCAATGGAAAGTAAGAGAGCATCTATTTATTAATGAAAAATTATTGACAACAGAAGAATCAATTCAGATGGCAGAGAAGCAGGCAGCAGGAATCAATTAAAATTCCTTTTTCACATCTTTGACTTCTCAAAATTTCCTTGGCATACTTAAATTATATAAACCCCAATTTAAATACTATGTCACTTGCAAGTTCTACAGCCCAAGATCTGCATCACTCACTTACCATGTGAACTTAGACACTATGTCAAGAACCTGACAATCCCATCAGCTTAAATTTTTAGCAGAAAGCCAAACAAGGATTTTCATTACACTCTTTAACAAAATTGGTAAAGATAAAAATAATGGAATGGCAATGTTTCATCTCATTTTCATTTAAAATAATAGTTGGCTAAACTTGTACATACAAATAGAGAAAGATAAGATCTATTAGTCTCTGTACCTTGGACTGTAGAAAACATGAAACACACTTTTGGTGGATAAAGCATTAGCCACTGAAGATAGGAAATTACGATAACAATTCTGGTCACCAATAACTGACTCAGGAAGACCATTTCTAGGTCGAACAGATCTCCTGATCCCCAATCTTAGTTCTCCACTTTCGCCCCTACAATGCATTTGTAAGCAGTAAGGGATCTGTAGGTACTTGGATGATAA
>JANTPZ010019484.1:0-12499 GCA_025593235.1 Vachellia pachyceras | reverse complement strand
ACGTTGCTAACTACGCCGTCGATGAGTCATACATCAAATTCTACAACCAGGGCACATTCATCACGATCAGGGGTACGAACCGAACACCATCACACCAGCAGAATACCGACAGATGCAGAGGCTGATACATACCGATGCCATAGCAGAGTGTTATTTGATGCACAAAGAAGAAACAAAAGAACACGCGCAAGGGGAAATCAAGGGGGTCCACACGGAAATGATTCCCGAAGGGCTACAACCTGTGATAAGAAGGCACCTCACCGTTTTTGAGAAGCCACGGGGGCTACCCCTTGCGAGGGAACACGAGCATCGGATTATTTTGAAGGAGGGAACAGGGCCTGTAAAGGTCTGACCATATCGGTACCCTTTTTCCCAAAAGAATGAGATAGAGAAAATGGTGACTGAGCTGTTCGAAGAAGGATTGATACAAGCCAGCACGAGCCCTTTTTCAGTACCTGTTATACTGGTTAAGAAAAAAGATGGAACGTGGAGGTTTTGCGTCGACTATCGGGCGCTGAATGCGATGACTGTTAAGGATTCTTTTCCGATGCCGATAGTGGATGAATTAATAGATGAACTGGGGGGCTCCAACTTCTATATCAAATTGGATCTGCGCTCAGGCTACCACCAGATCCTCATGAGCCTAGAAGACAGAGTAAAGACGGCTTTCCGTACCCACCAATGTCTGTATGAATGGCTCGTGATGCCTTTTGGATTATCGAATGCCTCGACCACATTCCAATCTCTCATGAACTTAGTATTCCGGCCATTCTTGCGCAAATTTGTTCTCATCTTCTTTGATGATATCTTAGTTTACAACACGACATGGCAGCAACATGTCGAACATGTCGTGCTCATGTTACAGAAGATACAGGCGCATCAGTTATACGCAAAGGGTACCAAGTGTTCTTTCGGGAAGACCCAAGTAGAGTATCTGGGACATATTGTCTCTAGCAGTGGAGTAACGATGGATCAAGGCAAGGTGGCTGCGGTGGAACAATGGCCATCACCGAAGAATGTGAAACAACTACGGGGGTTCTTGGGATTATTTGGCTATTACCGACGCTTCGTCTAAAACTATGCTCGCATCGCCAGTCCATTAACCAGATTATTGCGAAAGACGGATTTCAATGGTCACCTGAAGCTCAAACCGCGTTTGACGAACTCAAACGAGCTCTGATGCAGGCACCTACCCTCACTCTGCTTGACTTCTCCAAGGTCTTTGTTGTCAAGACTGACGCTTCCGGTAGCGGCATCGGTGCAGTGCTAAGCCAAGAGAACCACCCGGTTGCTTACTTCTCTAAGCAAATATCCCCACGTATGCAGGCCCAATCGGCATACGTATGAGAGTTATATGCCATCAGTTGCGAAATTCCACCACTATCTGTTTGGACGGCATTTTATTGTGAGGACGGAACAGGAGAGCCTTAAACATTTGAAAGGCCAGGTGCTGCAAACCTCGGAACAGGAAACTTACCTCCCTAAATTGTTGGGCTATGACTTTTCAATCGAGTACAAACCTGGAAAAACAAATATTGCGGCTGACGCACTGTCTCGAGTATCACACATGGCTCTGGTACGAATCCAGTCAACACTGGTGGACGAAGTGAAGCAAGCAACTAGGGACTCAACTAAAGTGCAAGGACTCATCAGACAGCTCGAGACCCCGACTCCTTGAGCGAGTATCAGTGGAAGGGTAACATGTTGTTATGGAAAGGGAGAGTCGTAGTGCCCAATGACAACCCCACATTGATACATAAGATACTATTGGAGTTCCATGCGTCAGTCATCAGAGGACATGCTGGGGCTCTTTGCACGTTCCAGAGGATCGCGACTATGTTCTACTGGCCAACTATGAGGGCGGACATCAAGCAGTTTGTGAAGCGCTGTTTAGTTTGCCAACAAACTAAGTCTTCTTAAGCAAAACCAGCCGGCCTGTTAACACCATTACCCATACCCAATGCAATTTGGGAAGATATAGCGATGGATTTCATCATCGGATTACCGAAGGTGAAAGGCTATTCGGTAATATTCGTTGTCGTGGATAGACTGTCCAAGTATGCTCATTTTGCATCACTCAAGACATCTTTTGACATTTCCAGTGTGGCCGAGACCTTTCTACAGAATGTGGTCAAGCTTCATGGTTTCCCTAGGACCATTGTATCAGAATGAGACCGAGTCTTTATTAGCGCATTTTGGAAGCAATTCTTCCACTTACATGGGACGGCCCTGCGCATGAGTTCGGCTTACCACCCTCAAACTGACGGACAATCAGAGGTTCTCAACCGATGTCTCGAGATGTACCTCCGTTGTTTTGTGTTTGATTGTCCCCGACTCTGGGTTGACTATTTACCGTGGGCTGAATTCTCCTATAACATTGCTCACCATAGCACCATCGGAATGACTCCATTTAAGGCCGTCTAAGGTCGTGAAGCACTAACTCTATTGGTTGCGGAATTATCAGATGAGTTACCCAATGATTTATGACAGCAGCTACAACAACGGGACTCCATATTGCTCCTCTTGAAGGCGAATCTGATGAAGGCACGGGAAAGGATGAAACATTTCGCTGACAAAAAGCGATCGAAGGTCCATTTCAATGAAGGTGATATGGTATTTGTCAAGTTGCAGCCTTACAGACAGCATTCGATGGCTCTCCGGAAGCACCATAAACTCGCCCTCCGTTATTTTGGTCCCTTTCGCATTGAACAGAAGTTAGGCCCTGTCGCTTACAAACTGTGATTACTTGACACAACATGGATACATCCTGTTTTCCATGTTTCATTGCTCAAGCGATGCGAGAACCCCACTGAAATCCCTTACGTAACATTGCCATTGTTGACCGAGGTAGGGGGACCCCTAATTAAACCAGAGGCAATCTTAGACGCCTGTATGATTCAACGGCAAGGACAGTGGATACCACAAGTGCTGGTTCAATGGGAAGACCACGAGGAGGCCATGTGGGAATCGTTAGCAAACTTCAGGAACTGTTATCCTTTTTTCGACCTTGGGGACAAGGTCGCTCTCGTACGGGAAGGCAATGTTATGGCCCATGTGGATGATGGGGCTAAGGAACACGAGGCCCAATCCAAGGAAGATTCTGGAAGAGAGTTGCGGTGCAGCAGGCGTGGGAGGAGATCCACTTGGAAGCTGAGAGAATAAATACAAGGCATGGGGTGGGAGGGGACGTATGGAATTTGTGATGAATCTGACTCCCCCTACCTCCTTCTTCTCTAGGACCCTCGTGGTATTTCCTTACTGCTCCCTTCTGACAATTCTGTTAGCTTTCTGTTATTCTAACACAGTGTTTTATCATTACGCAACTCATTGTAACCATTGTTGAAGTTGAAATACAACAACCACCATTTCAGTTCCACGTGAATTCTCCTTGTTCCCTGTAGTACGTAACTAAGAACGTAACACACTCATTTTAAGAAAACGTTCAAACAATAGTAAATTAATGATACAAATTGAAAACGACAATACATAAAACCCAATACAAACCAAACATCTCAAATTAAATCAAATACGTTTTTCAGAAACCAAATACATTGGATTGGCTTCATATAATATATTAGCCAATAATTTGATGCCACAATAGCATTAATAAGCACTTCCTTTAAGTATTTTTTTTAAAGAGTGATATAGCAGGTTGGATTCTTTTTGTCCCCATGTTTGACTCTTTGCAAGTAGGATGCATGCATGAGTTTCTTGATTTGAGTGAATAATTACAAAGATGCAGGCCCCCCTCAATTATTGGCACGAGTGAAACTTTTTTGCTTTTATTTTTATTATTTACGTATTTACTATTTGTTAGTTTTTTGTTGCTTATGCTTTTTTTTTAAAAGAATGTATTCTTTCAAAAAAATAATTTTTTAATTTTAGAGTGTAAAATAAAGATCATATCTTAAAAATTATTTCTTTAAAGAAATGATTTTTATTTAAAAAATATAACTTTTAAAAAAGTTAAATCTTAACTGTTCATACTACTTTGTTTAGTTGTAAACGCAGTTCTATTTGGCCACTTGGACCAACAACATTGACACTTGTTATCATCTTAATGGCATGAGTGATTAACCATTTCTTTGGTTCAAGGAGATTGGAATTGAGGGAACATTTTAAGCTAAAATGAGTGTTGAGTTTTCTAAGTTTTCATTAAATTTCAGTTTTTAAATTTATAAAGTTTATTTTATATTTTAAAATTAATACAAACACAATGGTCATTAGATTTATTTTAATTTCATATAAAATTCCTCACATTCTCCAAACTGAAGCCTTTAGCTTCTTTTTTTAGTTCTTCCATAGATGTGGATTTTAATGTGGGAAAAATATGTTTACGGCAAGAAAAAAAATCATGCTGTTTAGAAACAACACAACTCATTTCTTAAGACTATTTCTTAGATTGTACGGAAACAACATACTTCCTCGTTTGCAAGGTAAATTAATTTTAAAAGTGAATTAATTGCATTTTAGACTACTATTGATATAATTTTCCCAATTAAAAAATTCTTCATTTCTCAAGTGTATTGAATTTGAATTAGACAAGCTTATAATAATATTCTGTACCAAATAAAAAAATCACGTGGACGTGAGGAAGACATATATCTGGGCTGTTGTATAAAAGAATAGGAAGAGGAAATAATAAAGAGGGGATAGAAAGAGAGGAGAAGAAACGGAGGCAATAGAAGACAGAACCAAGTCTTATTATTCATACTAATATAATAAGCCATCCTCACGACCCTTTATATATAGACCAAGGCACTCGCAACCCTTTATTTATAGACTAAGGGCACTATCGCAGCCCTTTATTTATAGACTAAGGGCACTCACAACACCTAACATAGACACTTTATTACAGGAACAAACCCTCATTAGGACTTGCGACTAAGATGGCTGCTTCAAACCCTCATTAATTGCGATTCAGAATGCAAACGCTCGCTATTGTCAAAATAATAAAAATAATAAATATGATGGTAATTAATTGAAACATGAAAAATTAATTTATGACTTACAGGTTTATGTATCAAGGAGCTGCAAACAAGAGGTTAGGATCGCAATGGATGAGTGTTTTCCCATCTTTATCGACGCACAGTCTAATCTCAAGAAGCAGATGCTCACCTAAATTATTTAATTGTATACTTAGCATTGGTTCACGCTCCGTGACGGTCTTAACAACTGCTCGTATGAATGTGCCATAATGTGGAGTATTTCCATCTGGCTTGATTCCTAAAACAAATTAAGTGAAACCCAGAATCATTTCATCATGCGATCCAAAGAAATATTTGTGTTAGGTCTAGAATTAAATACTGAACCAGTTTCCCGGCCTTCCCTTACCTTGTTCCTTGAATTTATCAAAGATGGGTTTAGCATACAGCTTTGCAAGATCAAGAGTTAATTTGAGATACTGTTGTGCACTGAACTTGTTCGAAGAGCATTTCCCGTGCTTGTTCCACTCCCTTGTCCAAAAATTCGGTTTGTTGGGCAAGTTTTTAGCATCAAACAAATCCGGCTAGTAATCAAGCAGATCATTCTTAACTGCAATGAGCTGCATCGAACCACGTATATATATTAATTGGGAACAAAGGACATATGAAACAAACACACACACACATATGAATAACATGAGAGAGAGAGAGAGAGAGAGAGAGAGAGAGTTTACATCATTATTTGTCATATACGAATTTGAGGAACAATACAATGGAGACACGCCACCATCCAACTGAGGCCAGAGTCCATGAACGGTGAACTTATCTGTGTGCTGTTGCAGCAGAGGATATGGATTGCATGGCGTTGGGGTGGGCTTATTTCTTTGGATATTGCAGAAAGCGGCTGGCCATTGCAAGACGAACACAAAGTAATCGAATCCTGGATTGAGTTGGAGGGAACTCATACGCTGGTCTGTATTGTTGGCGTTGTGCGATGAAGACCAAAGCAGGAGGTTTGTATTTTCGGCGATGGAGTTGTAGAAACTTAAGGCCAAACCAAAAATCAACATTAGTTTAAAGCTACTCATCATCATCATTGTTGATTGCTATTGCCTAGCTTCCTCTTGCTGAGCATCATTCTTGCTACCTTGGGCTTATATATATAGCCATCTCCAACGTCGTGTATGTGCTGGCATTTTTTCAATGCACAAAATTTAGGTCTGTTTGCTTATATTTTATTATTAGGCCAAGTTATTTGATTACATTTGTTATTTTACTATAGTTAGTTGTTTAATTGTGTATGTTTACGCGTAAATTCACCTATGAAATATGGACACTAGTTATTTTGATATTGTTAATCATTTAAATTCGTATACCTACTTGTAAATTCATCTATAAACTTGAGTTAATAGATATAAGTAACTTAACCTAACAAATATTAAGGTTTTAACAAATGTATTACAACTAGAACGTTTCCCCAAATATGGTTTTTTAATTGGTGTTTTGTTCTTTATCACAAACCATGGAGATGAAGCATGTTAAATTACTAGAAGTTGAATTGTCTATAGAGTTGTCTATAAAGTTGTATTATCTATTGTCTAAATGTATACGATGCTATTTTTACATATTTAAGTGTCGTGAAATGGGCAAGACGTATACGCTCTCGCGGCGTCGAGCTTTTTCCCTCTCTGCTAGGGTTTCCTTTTCCTCGCTGCTGGGGTTCTTTCCTTGTTCCACTTGAATTCGCTGAAGAGTGGAGGCTATCGGGCCACCGATTTCTCCTTATTGTTGGAAGATCTGGTTTCTTCTCTTAATGCCGAGTTTCATGGTTGTGCCTCTATGGTGGGATTCTTGGTTAGGGTTGCAATGGATAGGTCAGTTGTGGGCAAGTATAGCGATGGAGGCGGTAGTTTGCTTCGACGTTTGTGAGATCTGGTCCGGTGAGGTGAGCTTTGCTAGCGACCTTCGTTGGGTTCCTCCAGGGTCTTGGAGGATTTGCAGTAGCAAGGGCTTGGTCCGAATCGGTGCTGATCTGTGCCTCACCAACTCTACTACAAAAAATCCGCCGAATTCCGTCACCTCCCCTGCCTCAGTAGCCATGTCCGTAGAGTCAGAGAAGCTTGCAGCTGGTGATGCCGTATGCGACCCGGGGGGTTGTGAGGAAATGGGAGTTGTACAGGCTCTAGTTCATGTGGTTCTGCCTTATCCTTTGTATAGGAAGGCCGATGGGAACGTCGGGGTTCAAATCATTGAAAGGGCAGGCAGAGAGGAAGGAGGGCAGAGGTTCTCTGCGATGAAAATGTTAACCGCTAGGGAGTCTGAGGTAAGAACTTTTCCTAATACTCAAAATGGTTTTCCTAGAGTTGATTTGGTCATGAGGGTACAAAAGGGTAGTGGGGCTGATTCCTTTGGTGAATTCATCTTGTTGAGGATAGTTACTTTTGTTGACGTATTGAATCCAAAGGTAGCAAGGTTTCCTTACAGATACAGGGAGACCAGGGGTTATAATAGTCTGTTCAGAGTATGTTTTAAACTGTGGAATTTTACCTTTGATGTCTCTGGTCTGGTTGATTTGATGTGGAATAGGGTTAGATGGAAAAGAAAAGGAAGTGTAGTGCTATTTTCATGCTTGTTGAATCCTTTGATAAGAAGAGTATTGGCTGGTTGGAGGTAGTCTCCTCTTGGTTGATGGCTAGGGTGTTGGTGGTTTGTAATTTAAAGGCAAGACTATATGATGGTATAGGTAGAATCATTTTCTTGGGCATGTTCAATGGATCTGTACATGCTGTTCATCAAGGGCTTGATAGATGCCTGTTCAATGTAATTGGTTACACTATTCTTTTGTTGGCAAAACATAAGCCTATCCAGTGGGTATGGAAACATTGTTCGTTTTTGGGTTGAAGTGGTGATTCCTCTATCATTTATCTGGATGAGTGTGCCTTTCTAACTTCATATATGTTTTTAGTTCTTCCTGAGGTTCTTCCCTCAAGGAATATTTTCATGAACCATTACTATGTATGGATTCCCATGGAAGCAGATTTGGCAGCCGGGAGGTTCATCAAAGCTTCATTGGATTGCTCTTTCCCGTTCAATTGGGTTCATCGAGCTCCGTTGCAGACAAAAGCCAACTTGATTGGGGTTGTTGGAGTCCTTTCTTGCTGCTTTGTGAAACTTTTATTTGCTTGTTTCTTAGTTTGTTTTATTTGGTTTGAGTTTATTTTGGTTGTCTTTAGGTCGGTTTGCTTGGAGGAATACTTCTTAATCTTTGTAATCTCGTTTTAATTTAATATGATGCTTTCTTGTTTCGGCAAAAAAAAAAAAGAAATGGGCAAGACTTAAAATCATCTTTCTTTTGATTTTTTTATAAAGTTCAGTGCAATGCAAAACGTTACATATGTATTCGGGAATCCGTTAGGAGAAAGGAGTTTACACATTCCGAGATGTTTTTACGGATTTCAATATGTTTTTTGTCTTCACTTACTGTCCGTTGGGAAAAATGGATTCCCAGTAACCTATTCCTAACTGTGCATGCAAGCCAAGACAAAACCATCTCAAAATCCGTAAAAACTATCTCAAAATTTATAAAAATCATTTTGAAATACGTAAAATATCTTGGATTGCGTAAAATCATCTTGGAAGCTATAACTCCTTTCTCCCAATGGATTTCCTAAACACACATGAGAAAGGAGTTTACAAATTTTGAGAAGAATTTAAAGAATCCAAAAAGAATTTACGGATTTCAAGATTTTTTTACAAATTTCAAAATGTATTTTACAAATTTAAGATACTTTTTATCTTAATTTGCATGCACTGTTTGGGGGAAAGATTTTCTCACACTATGTGCTTGTTTGGGAACACCGTTTCCCAAACGGTGCACGTAAGTCGAGACAAAACCATTTTGAAATCTGTAAAAACCATCTCGAAATTTATTAAAACCATCTTGAAATCCGCAAAATATCTCGAAATATGTAAACTCATTTCTCCCAACGGACTTCCCAAACACACACTAGTTATGAGCTTTTTGGATGTGATTTTGAAAATAGCTTTTACAGATTCCGAGGTAAAATCTAGGTTTTGGAGAATAGATTTTGGAAAATAACTTTTACAGATTCCGAGGCAAAATCTAGGTTTTGAAAAGTGATTTATGTTTGGGAAGTTATTAGCTTTTACGGATTCCGAGGCAAAAAAGTGGGTAGGAAAAAGGAAAAGAGGAAAGAGAAAGAAAGAAAAAGTAGGAAAGAGGAAAAAGTATGAAAGAGAAAACCTAGATTTCAAACTGAGGTTTTGTAGCTAAAATAGCTTTTGGGAAAAAAATTTTGCTTAGACAAAATTTCGATTTTAAGGTAAAACCTATATTTTAAAACTAAACCTAGGTTTTAAAATTGATTTCTAAACAAGCTGAATATCAACGTGGGAATGAATGCATTAATTAAAATAGGGTTGATAAAAGGACGTTGACACTGACAAGGCGGCCGTGGGCCCAACGTATACCGATATGACCTGTCTCTAAGGCTATGTTTGGTTTGATGGAGGGGAAAGGGAGGGGATGGATAGGAGGGGATGGCAAGAGATGGAAGGGTATAAGGTTATCTTATTTGGTTTGATTAGAGGGAAAGGAAGGGGAAAAATTTTAATGATCTTTTGTTTGGTTCAGGAGGGGAAGGGAGGGAAGCTAATAATCAATTTACTATTTAAAGTATATTTATTTACTTATGCAATTTATTTAAATTAGTTTTCACTCATGAAAATTAATTACTTCTTCTATTTAATTGATTAAAACAATTATTAAGGTACTTCCCTCATATAATTTATTTAAATAATTAAAAAATAGGATTTATATGTAGTTTAATTTCACAATGCTTAGTTTATACTTAACTTGCCATCAATCCAAAATTCTCTTTTTTATTACCAAGCCATAAAATGTCATAAATCCAAAACATGTGTATCAATAACATATCAAGTAATGATAATATTGTGTACATGAAGAGAATTGTTTATACCACTAAGTCAACGTGGAGGGCATGGATGGAATATAATGAAAATATATGGGGTAAATTAGTCACAATATTTGGCTTCCCTCCAAAAAACCCCAATTTGGAGGGAACCAAAATAAGGGGAGGGGAGGGAATGAGGGGGAAAATTTTGGGTCCCCTCCCCTATAAAATTTTAAACCAAACAAGGAGAGAGATTCATTTTTCATCCCCTCCCATCCCCTTCCCCCCAACCAAACAGCCCCTAAGCAAGGACCTAATACTGAATCATCCATTCCCATGTGAGAGTCAAACAAACATATCTAGAGTTTGCATAAAATAGAGAGAAAATAACAGCGAAATACCGTTTTAAATAGCAAAAGAACAAATCAGACTGCCATAACCACGACCATTATTCATAGACTAAGGCTATCTATTTTATAAACTTTATTTAATTAACCATTATTTTATAAAAAATATTTAATTATTTGATAGCATTTATGTATCGAATTAAAAGTTTTATTATATGGGGTTGATTTATTTGAAAAGATGTAAAAAACTTGTTTTGTGAAACTTGTTGAAGCCCGTGGGCCAACCCTAACCTAAGAACAAATGGGTTGGGTTCCAAAAATTGTCCTCCATTTACAATCTAGTTTAATCCGGTCGGTTCGACTAACCCAAACTCGTGAAGGGCTAGTCAGTCTTGTAGGCTTGGACCGGCACTATTGCACTGCTCTAAATTCATATGTGATGATGACTCATCGTGGTCCATTTGAGGTGTAAAGTTCTTGTTTTTAGTAAGATGCGATTTAGTTTGAGGTATTAGGTCCGTTTGGAAAAGCGGTAGAGAAGTACTTTTGCGCAAGCCGAGGTAAATATATGGAGAATATTATCTCGTTTTACGGAAAAACACTGTTGAACGTGCTTTTGAGTGAGAGTTAAGTGTTTCCAAATAAGCACATTATGTTACGAAATGTGGGTGTTTTTATTTGAACACAGCCACTCAATATCCTATTAGATAATCATCATAAAGGAAGGGAAAATTACATATAATTAATTTCTCAAATTTAAACCAATTAGGTTAAAATTGTATATAACAATCACGGTTTTTGGACTGAATTGAAGGGTATAAGATTTATTTTGCATCGTGAATCAAAAAAACTGTTTTGAACAAATATCAATTATCCTCTTAATTGTGCTAATCAGTTAGATTCTTATTATTAATAATAATTATATATATGAATTATCTAAGCTTCACTCTTATACCATATATATCCGGAAACATTAGTTCAGTACCTTGAAGTATATATCTTTCCATGTGCTCTAAAGTATTTTTGTGGACCATGAAACGTTTTTTAAAGTGTGTCCAGCCTGAGAGAATTTTGAGTTCAAAAGCTATTTTTTTTTTAAAGTTCTATGGAATGCGGGTCACATGGGAATGATGGATACAGTAAATAGAATGTTCTTGTTTCCCAAACTGTGCACATATTCTAATATAAAATTATATTAAAATTTGTAAATATCATCTTAAAATCTATAAAACTATCTTAAAATCTGTAAAATACCTTAAAATCCGTAAATTTATTTCCTTGAAAAGACTTCCCAATCACACACAATATGATTGATAAAAGGGACGAAAGGAAGGGGTGGGTACCACTCGGTGCCATTCTGATATGACCCGGTTCTGCTGAATCGTCCATATATATTCTTATTATTGCAAACAAACAAATTTAATTAATTTATGCTGAATCATCATTTTGGAAGTTCTGTGCAATGCAATAAACGAGGGAATCGATACAATAGAAAGGGACGTTGATAATTAAACATGTATGATATACAATATTCTAATAAAAAAAATCTGATTTTAATAAAGTAAAATAGCGTTATCCAATTTCATGTAGTCAACCCCACCTACAGTGGGATAAATTTTGGTTGCGGTGATGTGAATGTTAAATATTTCCTTTTTTTTATAAAAAAAACTTAAGTATTTAGGATTTCGATTTCTAAATAGCTGTGTATGGAATAAAACCATTTTAAAAGATCTGCATTTTAGTATTATGAGAAATAAATTAATCTATGTTATAGCGTGCGTGCGTGTGTAAATTATTAGCTGGTGTATTGTCTATAGTGTTGCAAACAATGTTATTTCGGTGTTGTGAAATGGGCAAGACTTAAAACATCTTTCTTTTTTATTTTTTTATAGAATTCCGTGCAATGCAAAACATTATGTTATATGTTTAGAGATCTGCTGGGAGAAATGAGTATGAATTTTAAAATGATTTTACATATTTTAAAATTATTGTAGGGATTTTAAAATAATTTTATAAATTTTGAGATATTTTTTTTGTTCGCTTACGCGTATGGTTAGAATAAAATTTCCCACGTGTACATTAACGCGGGAATGGATGATTAAATTGGAACCGGTTTACATCCCCATCTCACTATGTGCGTACCGTCCCCATCTCCCCTAATATATATAAATATTATATATATTATTAATAATTAATATAATAATTAATATATTTAAAATATATTTATATAATATATTTATATATTTAATATTTTAAATTTATTCTATTTTATTTATTTTTTATTTATGAATTA
>JANTPZ010019483.1:0-16198 GCA_025593235.1 Vachellia pachyceras | reverse complement strand
TAATAAATTTTAAAAATGTCAAAACGCACGATTTTAAAACTATGTTATTTGCAAAACAAATATCGATTCAATTAGTAAGATGGACTCTAATTAATATCAATTCAATTGGTAAGATGAACTCTAATTAAATTTGAATTATGTTTTCAATATAATAATCTTATCGGTGAGTGAAATTAAATAATTTTGTAAGTGTTATTTAAGTTTAAAGGCAATCTGAGACTATAGTGAATATTTATGGCTTAACTTTTTTTTTTATAAAAATAGTTTTCCATTACACAAAAATGCGGAAATTATACTTTATTTTATTGCTTTTGAGTGGTCACGATCTTTAACTTAAATAAATTTCTTCACATTCACATACCCTCTTCTCCACGGTTTCTAGAGTGGTGTGCCGTGTACCTTTTTTTCACTGCGTCGCTATATTTAGTTCTGAAAAATTTACCAATAAAATCCCAACAATAATAATTAATAAATAAAATGTTTTAAACATCAATGAAATTACTATCAAATTACAGTAACAGCTGGTTTAATTATTATTAACGGTTAATGAGTTTATTAATGATAATTGAACTGAGATCTAATAGTAATTTTATCAATATTTATAATATTTTATTCATTTACGAGTCTCGTTTTCACTGTAAATGGATGGAAGATTTTTCTTTGCATTTTATTACCTCTCTTACAAACCAACTGCGTGTCACGCGCTAAGCATGGCCCCCCACGTCACAATACCTTACACGTGTCACTAAATCATACGTGAAGCTCACTGTTCCGCGTAAGGACAAGCCCATATAACCATGCCTCCTTTCGTTTTGGTTTCCTTCCCCTCCAAGAATGGAAAATCTGCCCTCTTAGCCATATAAAACCTCTCTCACCATCACCGCTATCCAGAGCCGTGACCTTGCCACCGGAATTCTGCCTCATCTCTTCAACTTTCCGGTCATGTCGTCCTTGAGCACCGACGATGAGAGCCGCGCTCCCCACCAACGCACGTTTCCGGATCTAGATTTTCAGGACCTGAAGGTGATCTCCGCCGTGGGCCGGGGAGCCAAGGGCGTTGTGTTCGTGGCCATGAGGAATAATGACGATGCTTTTGGTGAGTATTTGGCTTTGAAAGTGATCTCCAAGGCTTTGATTCAGAAGAAAGCGAAGGCGATGAACGACGGCGGTGAGGGCGAGCGCAAGAGGGTGTCGTTTGAACAGCAAGTGCTGCGTCGTTTTGATCACCCGCTCTTGCCTAGGTTGCGAGGAGTTTTGGAAACCGAGAAGATCATTGGCTACGCCATCGATTACTGCCCCGGCGGCAATCTCCATTCTCTCCGGAAAAAGCAGAGCGAGAAGATGTTTTCCGATGATACCATAAGGTTCCGCTTTTTGTCTCTTCCTCTTTTGTTAATCAGAAAATCGTGCGCATGAAAAAGACAAATTCAAACTCATGCTATTTTTCCTGTTGTTTTTTTTGTCATTTCTCTTCGTTTTCTAAAGGAATACGAGAGACACTTTTTTTTTCTGCATTTTCTTATAAAATAACCAAACATGGTCGAATTGGAGCTGAAATCTGAATTGTTATTCTTCCTTCACAGGTTTTATGCCGTGGAATTGGTTCTCGCATTGGAGTATCTTCACAATTTGGGCATTGTATACAGGGATTTGAAGCCGGAAAACGTATTGATCCAAGAAACTGGTCACATAATGCTCGTTGATTTTGATCTATCCAAAAAACTAAACTCGAGATCTCCAAAATCCCAGAGTAGCTCGTCGTCGCCGATTTGTCACTCGTCAAAGAGGACGGCGATGAAGGACTTACGGAAGAAACGTTTCTTGCGATTCTACAGTTGCTCCCTGCCAAGCCCCTCGTCGTCGTACGAACCAGAAGCCTCACCGGAATTCCAATGTCCTCGGCGAAGCGAGTCAGACTCGGTCGAGAAATCGAACTCGTTCGTTGGAACAGAGGAATACGTAGCACCCGAAGTAGTTTCCGGGAAGGGACATAACTTCGGAGTGGATTGGTGGTCACTCGGTGTCGTTTTATATGAGATGCTGTATGGGACGACGCCGTTTAGGGGAGAGAACAGGAAGGAAACGTTTTATCGGATTTTGACGAGGGAACCGGAGTTAACCGGGGAGGAGACTCCGTTGAGGGATTTGATCGCGAGGTTGATGGAGAAGGATAGTGACCGTCGGATCGACGTGGAAGGGATAAAGGGTCACGACTTCTTCAAAGGGGTTCAGTGGGACTCCGTTTTGCAGGTCGCACGGCCGCAGTATATTCCGTTGAATGAAGTCGGGGACACAGATGGGTTTAAGAAAAATCAGGTGGAGATATTTGTCCATGAGGTGTTTTTTGGAAAGGATGGTGAGGAAGAAAAGGAGAAAAAGAAAGAAGAAAATGTTAATAATAATAGTAATAATGATCCTAATAAGAACGTGTGGGTAGAGAGGTTGAGCCAGAGTCACACTGAGAATGAGAATTTTTTGATTTTTTGAGTTTCTATTTAACCATTTAGTCTGTCATATATGATCACGTGCGTGTGTGTATATTCTTTGGGCGTATGTTGTATTATACTAGTCAAACTTGTTTTTTTGTTTAATATATATATATAACTGATGCATTAATACTAATAAGTAGTAATTTAGTATCCCCTGGAGCATTTTATCTATTCTTATATTTTATTCGTGATAAATTACAATGTGTGCGTTTAGGAATCTGTTGGAAGAAATTAGTTTACTGATTTCAAGAAGAATTTACAGATTTCGAGATTTTTATTTTGACTTGCATATAACGTTAGGGAAAAGATTTTCCAAACATGTATAAGATTGAAATATGAAAGGGTTAAAAGAATCTTTGCTAGAAAAAATAATGAATATTGGAGATTTTATTTTTTATTTGAAAAAGTTTGATTCGATTATATGAACATAGCTTTATGGCGCCAATAAGACAATTTTTTTTTTTCTGGTGATAACCAACAAGACAATTTAATAAATAGTGAAATTTGTATCTATATGCTTTATTTTTTTTTTTTTCGTTAGCCATTATCTATTCTGTCTTTGATTTGTTTCTCTATGTTTTGAGCAAATCTTATTAGCAAAAGAACAGAATAACTATGAATCTATGATCTATCAACATCTGTAGTTTACTACAATCAACCAATTTTTTTATGAAATTTATATATGAAGACACTAATTGTAATTATAAGAATTTAAAAGTAACTCAACACGATTTTATAACACATGAGCAACAAATTTATTAGAGAAAAGCAAGATATAAAAGCGAGTTTAAATGGTTTTACACGTAAAGTCCATTAAGCAATAGCATGAAATAAAATCATTTAACTAAACAAGCAGACTTTTACATTACCATCATGCTGACGAAGTCAATGACGGCGCAAGTTTGATCAAAGCATTTGTCTCGACTTATGTGTATCGTTGGAGAAACTGTGTTCTCAAATTCATCTGAAATAAATAAATTATAATATATTTCCATTGGATTGTAATTTGTGTTACTTTAATACCACGTATTATAAATATGAATTAAAAATAATGCCTTTCTTATCCTATTTAAATGGTAGGGAGAGAAACAATTTTCTAATAATATTTATAAATTATTTATTTAAATTTTTAATATGAACGTACAACTTTATCTTTTATTATTACTGTGTTAACTTTGTTGCCAAGATGTATAATATATATATGTTGCATTTTGAAGACAGAGTAAGTGAAGTTAAATGCTTTTTTAATACATATGAAACAAGTTAGTAATGGTTTAAAAATAGAACAAGAGGAATGTGTTTTTTTTAAAGTATATAAATATCTTTTATTAAATATAATTTTATTTAAGATATTATTAGATATTATGTCTACCATGAGAGGTTAATATATTCTATTAGATCCAACAAAACTTGTTGGGAAAGGAATACATTATTCAATCCTTCACTTCACCCCTTGAACGTTTTGGTTAACAAATGAAAGTCAATTATCAATCATTAATAAAAAATATAATTAATAGTTAATTGTAATAGTAAATAAAAAGTCCGACAAATGATGGTGGCTCTTAGATTATGATGGTGGCTCTTAGATTGTTGGCGCAAAAGGACTTCGTACATATTGCTGCGTACATAAATTAATTATTCTTCTTATTGTGAATCATTCAACAGTCAGCATTTTGAGGCAAAAACCAAAAACAAAAAACCGAGGGGACCGTATGGATCCGTTTGAAAATACGAAAGAGAAGTACTTTTACATAAATTGAAATAAATATATGGTGGAGATTACCTCATTTTACGAAAAACACTGTTGAATGTACGTTTAGCTTTTTCAAACGTTGTCATAAACAAATCCTATGTTTTTATGACTTGTCAAACAAACTTTTGTGCCATGCCTTAATTAAGAAGAATACATACTACAAGTTTTCGTTGTTTGAATGGGTGTATGCATATAAAAAAAATAAAAAATTCATCAGCAAAAATTGGTTTCTGTCTTCTATCACCGTGGACCATTTTTAAATGAAAAATGAATGGAGCCAAGGGAAGAAAAAGAAATTGAAGTTAAGGACATTTAAAATGCGGTCATAAAGAGAATTGACACTCATTTAATGGTAATAATAATAACAATGTATGGAGGGAATATGTTTTTTTAATTCGTATTCTAACTTCATTGCAAAAATTATTGACTCTCACATGGTAGTGGAGAGCCATTTATAATTTTTTATTTTATCATAATAGAACAAGACATTGGACACGTTTAAGAATGCGGTAGATAAGTACTTTTATGTATATCAAGGTCAATATGTGGTTGTGATTATCTCGTTTTATGGAAAAATACCATTAAACATATATTTAACTTTTGAAAACATTGTTCCAAATAAATGCATTATCAAATCTCGACGCCTTAGGTTCAAGCATTGAGTTTAGAGTTCGAATTCGTATATGAATTAAAAAAACCTTTAATAGGCTCACTTCTATATAGATTTGATAATGTTTGAATATGATCTAATTATTTGGAAGTGCAATGTTGAATTCAAATTATAAATAAATGAATGGTTTAAATGATTTGGAGCAAACAAAGATTGGTGGGAGATTGTGGGATTAAGGAGGAAGAGGGCCATTCACTTCCCTTGTCACCATCAATTCACTAAAGAATCTTTTGGCGTCCAAGCCTCCCTTTCTTCAAACTCACATTCACACCCACCCACCCACTCATCTCACGTCAATTAATTGTTTATTTGGAAATATTGTTTCTCTAATGATATACATGAATCAAGACAAAAACATCTCGAAATCTGTAAAAATCATCTTTAAATTTATAAAAATCATTTCGAAATCCGTAAAAACATATTAAAATCTGCAAAATACCTCGGAATCTGTAAGCTCATTCCTCCCAACGGAATTACGAAATACACATTATATTCCTTTTATACATATTCATTTAATCAATGTGACAAAATTTTAGACAGCTATTTGTTTTTTACTAACAAAATAGATTATTCTCCTTAGCATCTCAGATGCAAGGTGCATTATAGAACAAGTTCTTAGTTCACAAAATACAAATCTTTACTTGATATCTTTACTTATTACTCCTATTTTAATTTAGAGTTAAATACATTTTCAATCTCTATGGTTTCCCAAGATTACGATTTTAGTTTTTAGATTTAAAAAGGGATGGTTTTAGTTCCTTAAGTTCATTCTGTCTAAAATCGTTAATCCCTATGATTTTAAAAGGATATAAACTCTATGTTAATACAGTTAATTATGGTGAAATACCTTAGTAACTAAATAGAATAACATGGAAACAATTTTTGTATTACCTATACATGTAGTTTTAAGCTTCTTTCTTACTTTTTATTTTTTAATTTTGTATTTTTAAACATATGCTTTTTGTTTATATAGTTTTATAAGAATTTGGATGTGTAATGGTGTTGATTAATACTGTTAAGTTTAAGGATCAAAATAAAAATTCATTCAAAATGGTCTAAAGCCAAAATCCGATTAAGGAATATTTACCAAAATCAAAATTGGCCAAAAGTATATAGAATTTTAAGAACTTTAGGCGCTAAGAGCTTTAAATAGGGTGTTTTAAGGGATCAAAATCACAACTTTTAAATTTCAGAAATTAAAACCAAAATTATGGTAAACTATAAGGATAAAAATAAGTTTAACTCTTTAATTTATTATGAGAAGACTTAAAATCTAATGTAATGGTTACATCAACTCTTAAATATGAAAAAAGTTTGGGAAAATGCTGCATATTTAGATAGACGTAATGAGTTAGCCAAATAATCTCTTTAGTTTGGGTAAGCTTATAATATGAATATGAATAGAAGAAATTAAGATTTGAGAAACATTTAACAAAAGTGGAGGGATTATCTTCATTATTTTTCTTATAAACAAAAATGGAGTGATGCTTTTCATTCCACAACATGGAACCTACATATTCTAGTTCCTTAATAATATTTTCTATATAATTTTTTGATTTCTTATTTCATTATGAAAAAGTCAAGGATGAAACTTGTTTAACCGGTTAAACCCAACTAGGTTTTGATGTTTTTTAAACACGTGTATCTTTTTTTAGTGCTAACGGCACGCATCTTTCTATTGGTGACAATTATACTCGAGGTACTACCAATTACTAAATGTAGGCACATATTCTGATAGTGGTAGGAATTCAAACATTAATACACTACTTTATGAAGAACTATTCTCTTCCGGTAGGCCCAACCTGTTAAAGAGTTACACATCGATTAGTTGAAGACTCAACACGCCATTGTGCTGCAAAAAAAAAGGTGCATGAATCAATTCAGTGCATGACAACCCAATTGACTAGTCATTGGAAGAGTTCAGTGTGTGGAATCTAAGGCAGTCTTTCCTCTCTTTACATTGATATTTGAAAGTGATGAGCACCAAAATCAAAATCGTTCATATTAAATCCGAACGAATGGTCTAGACATTTTTAAAATTTTAACCTTTTTTTTAAAAAAAAGATTTTAATATGTGCTGAAGCTAAAATAAACATAAATTCTTAACTAAATCAAATTTTCAAAAAAATGTTTTTTATTCAAAAATCATCCGCAGAAAAGTTTAAATATGAAAACCATTGACGAGTTATGAGTATCATTGTGCTAATCACTACTATAAGCAACTGTAATCATTTAAACTAATCTCATGTGGCAATAGTGTATGAGACAGTATTATTTTCCTTTATTTAACCCGATTTTCCTTATTATTGTTATCTAATCGGTTCACATATGTAATCAAGAAAATTTGGATTAAAAACCCATTTGTTATGAGATTGAATAAGAAATTTTGGACATTCAAGAACTGTTTTACACGCCAATGATTGACAGTTAATCCAAGCAATTGAACACTTGTTTTTGCTTTCAGTGATTGATTTTGCGTATCATAGAGGTTGTTATGTATAGGTGATATATATATATATAAAAACACATATACATGCATCTAAAAATCTCTCAAAAGTGTAATTAAACAAAGTTATTAGCGTAAATGGAAACAAAAAATCTATTTAGTTAAGCTGAGTCAAAAGGAGTAATGTGAATTCAATTAAAGGTGAGGGGAAGAAAGTTGGTGTGAACATGAAATGAGAAATGTGAATTCAATTAAAGCTAAAGCTTAAAGCTCCATTACACAAAAGCACACACCCTGTGGTTCTATTTATAAGGTAAAAAGGGCTTTATTTATCATATGTATAAATTAACTCATTACAATTTTTACGTAAATATATAATTTTATTATTCATTTATTATGTTTTGACTTTATTGTAATATTATAATAAAATACTGAAAGTTATTTATAAATATGATTAGGAGCATGTTTGGGAAATATTTCCCCTAAAGGTAAAAGATGTATGTAAGTCAAGACAAAAAAACATTCTTGAAATCCGTAAAAAAACATCTCGAAATTCATAGAAAGCATTTTAAAATCCGTAAATTCTTCTCGGAATCCATAAACTCATTTTTCCCAACGAATTTCTAAACACACACTAGAAGAGTTTGTGTGTGTGTCTTAGTTTGTTTTTGCTTTTAAAAAGTGGTTTGAATCACATTATTGATTTAAAATGTTGTTGTTGACTATTTTTGTTTGAACATTAATCTCATGCAACATGAAGAATAATTCATGTCCCCACCCCACCTCAAAAGCCTAACTATGATAAAAGGCTACGTACCATTTACTCCGTTGTTTTCATTCAACCAAACAAAAATAATGGGATTATTGGTACGACATGTTCATATTTTTAAATAATAAGTTATAAAATTTATTATTAGCAATTCTTGTAATTTCTATCCTTGACAAAGTACAAAACGCTTTTAAGAGAGTAGTCTACAATTTAATTTGATAATACTTGAATTTCACTCAGTTAGAAAACCCAATTAAAAAGTTGTTTTTGTGGTTTCTATATGATGTTAATGTATTTTTTTTTTTACAATCCACAACTTTTGGTCTAGATCTTAAAAAAAAATATTGAGCAAACATGTTATTGTCTTTATTTGACTCATCTTTCTATGGTCTTCGTAATAGAAGCTTTTTTTTAATACTATGACAATTTTGTAGTTTGGACTAATCTAAGTTGTCCGATCAAACTTGTCAAATCCACGTTTGATTCATGCGACATGTAGAATATAGACATGACACGTAAGTTTCAAATATAAAACACTATATTAAAGAAATTATATTTTAATATGTAAGATAGTTTACAAAATTCTAAAAGCATTCATTATCTTTTTTTACTCGAAATTCCAATAAAATCATATCTGAATTACTTACCTCGTACTGTGGACAAGTAATGAATAACTGTCTTTTTGTAAAATATCTTACATATTGAACATTAAAAAAGTTTTAAAAAATGTTTTGTATTTGAAACTCAAAATAGAGATTCAACTTATTTCAGGAAAGAATTTTATCCAAGTGTAACACAATGCTGTGCTTTTTGTCATTTACAAAGTTTTTTCCCCTCAAGGAATTCCTAGCTATAAAATCCTACAGAAGAAGCTTAATTATTAAATGGTTTCAATAATGGCCCTGTTTGGAATCAAGTTTGGAAAAACCAAACATTCGTTCAACAGTGTTTTTCCGTAAAACGAAATAATTATATTTACATATTTACCTCGTAAATGATAAAAACACTTATTCATCGTGTTTCCAAACAGCTCAATAAGTGAGGGTTTGAGGGGTATAAATTAGTTGTTATTTTTTTTACTGCAATTTGTCATTGCATGATCCTAAATCATCATTGATATTTTGAGTAATTAAATATTCTTCTTTTGACTTCGCAATAATTTTCCTTTCTTTCTTTCTTTTCATAGTATTGACAAGTAGTTGGTTCACCATGGGTTGCAATAATTTGTTTTAATTTTTGGGGAACTTTTTTAAATTATTTTGATGCAATGAAGTTGGACAATTGATATAACAGTCAAATTTTGAAATTTCATATTGGTTTGTGTTTGAAAGATTGGATTCAAGGCTCTCAACTCTCTCTCTATATATATATATATGTATATATAAAGCATGGCAGTACATAATTTATTAAAAAGATTGTTCTAAACACAAGACATGAATTAACTTTCTCCCAATTGCTCCGGCTCTTTGGACTAACTTTAGAAGAAAGTTTATGAAATCTATTATTAATTGTTTTTTCCTCATCATTTTATATAAAATGTTTTAATATATCAATTAAAAATAAATTCATACAATCATGACCGAGTCCACAGCAATTAATCAATGAATGCTGTAATCATTAAACTACACTCTAGCCCGATTTGATGAACTAAGTGTTTTTTAAAAAAAATTATAGAAAAATCCAAAGTTGAAATATCTACAAATAGATCTTTGTGTTTGACAAATTGAATTCAAAATTTAGAATTTGGAAAAAAAGGCATACGAGCTCACTAAATGTCTACTTTTGAAATTAGAATGACATTTACACTGTCTCGCAGAAGGTGCATGTAATCTTCCTCTTTCCCACAACTGAATGGGCAGCTAGCTGATTCATCAATACCTCTCCTCCACCGAAGGTGAGTTGCATGGGCCTTTCAATGCACAAATATCCACATGAACGCTTTGATTTTATCTAGGACTTGCCATTTCCATAGCTCTTTCCAAGTAGCATCTCCATGTTGTTGTGTACCTGCAGAAATAAAATGGTAGGCAGAGCTAACAGAAAAACAACCATCAGATGAAGGTTTCCAGAAATACTTATAATCTCCTCTCTCCTCATGAGGTGGGTGCACACTCATAATGTGATCAACAACATGGGGATGGAACCATCTACTCAATTTGCTCCTATCCCATTCACCATAAGATGTAACATAGTCTACCACCTTCACTTCACTGTCCGCTAGCGCTTCAAGTTCTGGGAAGAGGTTAATAAGCGGAGTGTTTAGGCCAGCCCAATTATCAAACCAAAAGGAAGTATTAGCGCCATTACTAATTTTCGCTCCTACTCCCTTTCTAAATTTCTTCCACATTGTGCATATACTCCTCCAGGTAAGTGAAGAATCCTTCCTCAACTTAACCTTGGCCATAGATCTATCACCACACTTATATTTACTTTTGAGGACACGGACCCACAACGCATCCGAGTTAGTCATCATATTCCTACATAACTTCATGCTGAAGGCTTCATTCTGTTTCCTCAGGTCTCTTATTCCCAATCCACCATTACCCTTATCTCTGTTGATGGTCTCCCAGGGCAGTAGATGAACTTTATTGCTATCAGAGCTATCACCCCATAGGAAGCCCCTGTTTATCTTTTCAAATCCTTGAATAAGGCCCTTTGGAAGAAGCATATTTTGCATACAGTAGGTCGGAAGAGCAGATAAAATAGCTTTAATCAGAGTGGCATGTCATGCTATGTTCATATGACTTTTCTTCCATCATGCTAATCTCTTTTGAGATCTCTCCAGGATTGGAGCAAAAGTGATCGATGAGGCTCTCTTGTGTAGGAGAGAGATACCTAGATATTTGCCCAAATCACTTGTTAGATTCACTCCCATTCTTTGGCTTAGGTTATGGGCCATGGAGAAGTGAACATTTCTCAAGAAACAAACCTTCGTCTTCATCTTGTTCATTCTCTGGCCTGAGGCTTCGTAGAACATGGAAATACATCTCATCATTTCATCAGCTTGGGATTCAGTAGCTTCACCAAAAAGAATTAGATCATCCGCAAAAAAGAGGTGGGTTAACATTGGCCCCCTTAGGTTGAGCCTAATAGGGTTCCACTCCCTCTCCTCGACAGCATTTGTAATGATATGGCTCAGCCGCTCCATGCATAAAGTAAAGATGTAAGGGGATACTTGGTCCCCTTATCGGATACCTCTAGACGGTTTAAAAGAATCCGTAGCCTCTCCATTCCATAGGACCTGGAAAGAGGAGCTACTGATACATGTCATAATGGCCCGACGGAGACTCTCCTTAATATCAACTGCTTTCAAGGTATCATCAATGAAGTTCCACTCTAACCGGTTGTAGGCCTTCTCCAAATCCACTTTAACCGCCATCCAACCTTTGCTTCCTTTTTTCATCTTCATCGAATGGATTACTTCCTGGGCAATAATAATATTGTCACTACTCTGCCTCCCCGCAATAAAGCTGCACTGATGTCTCCCAACCAACTTACCCATTAAACCTTGCAGACAATGGGTGATGATTTTGGTGATAATCTTATAGCTTACATTGCAGAGGGAGATTGGTCTAAAATCCCTTAGAGTTTTGAGCCTCTCCTGTTTGGGGATTAAGGTGAGATTGGTGCTATTTAAGGAAGTCACATGCAAGGGATTCTTGAAAAAATCATTTACCATAGAACAAATGGATTGGCCAACAATATGCCAATACTCTTGGTAAAGAATAGCTTGAATACCATCTGGTCCAGGGGCCTTAAACCCCCCAATATTGAAGGTAGCATTCTTAATTTCTTGATCATTCACTTCGCCTGCAAGCCCAGCTTTCTCATCCTCACTCAGGCTAGGGAACTCAGAACTCTATTGTTGCAATCACTGGCGAACAAGTCTTGATAATAAGATCTCAACATAGTCTTAAGGACCTCCTGATCAAACACCCACTCATCATTCGCGTTCCTTAGGCCTTCAATTCTATTCCTTTGCCTTTTAATGATAGCAGAAGTATGAAAGTATCCGATATTCCTGTCCCCCCACTTGAGCTAATTACATCGAGACTTTTGAACCCATATTAACTCCTCCTGGGCAATGACCTTATTGTACTCCTTCCATAGCTCCTGCTCAGATTGAATCAGATGTTGATTATCCCTTCTCCTTCTTCTACTATCTATCCCTTCTATTCTCTGGATAAGATGTTTCTTCTTGGTCCCAAATTTCCTTTTTTCTCCTTGTTCCATTCTCCTACCTCCTTGGCAAACATCAAAACTGTTTCCTCCCAGTTATCCTTGTTCCAACATTTTCTAACAATATTCTCAAAACCCTCTTCTAAGAACCAAGCAGCTTGGCAGCGAAAGGGGGTTTGGTACGCCGGTTGCGGTTAATCAGGGAGCTACTAAGTAGGATAGGCCAATGATCCGATCCAAATCTTTTGAGATGATGGACTTTTGACCACAGAAAGTCTCTATTCCAAGCAGAGTTACAGAAGGCCCAGTCGAGGTGTTCCTTAATGAAACCTCTTTCCCAAGTAAAGTGATCGCCCACTACCTCGACTTCAATTAATAGGCTTGATGGACACGATTTTCAAAATGCTTCATAGTTCTCGTATTTGGAGGCGCACCCCCTCTTATCATTACATCATAAATATGCATTAAAATCACCCATAACAATCCATGGCTCATTTAAGTTGCATCCCAAGTCCCTAATTTCCTCCTAGAGAGAATGACAAAGGTTGAGACATGGTTCAACATAAATACAATGAAGAATAAACTCATGGGCACTTTTCTTGCTCCTAGCACGGACATGTATAGCTTGTTTGGATGATGATAAATAGGACATAGATATATCCTCAGAATTCCACAAGAGCCAAATACCCCCAGCATATCCGGTACCCTCTAATATGATCCAATATGTGAAATCCATATTCTTAATTGACATATCAGCTTTCATACCACTCACCCTAGTCTCACTTAAAATTAGAATATCCACATTATTTCCTTTAAACACATCTCTAATTCTTCTAGGAAAAGTTTTGGAGGTAGCACCTTTACAGTTCCAATATAATACTTCCATAAAAAAACATAAGGAGGAAGGGAACCTGCGTCAAGAAGCAATAAAATGCTATTGTCCTAACTCAAATAGTTCCACCATCTCTACTTCACTCTGCATATCTTCTTTAACCTCATCCTGTGTTTCAAACCATAAATCATTATGATCATATATATCTTTCCCAACAGCGTTCTCATCATGGTTCATTCTCAACCCGTTGTCGACCACTGGACTTGATGAGCTAACGCCTTGGTTCACCTCCTCAGCATGTTCTTGCCGTGGTTCAGAACTTTCTGGAAATCTGTCACAATTCAAGCCCATATCCATTGCACTTGGCGCCTTCTGGTTGTCATTCTTAAACTTAAGTGTCCCAACATTTGACGATCATATGGGAAGTTATAGCTTTTACGATCATATGGGAAGTTATAGCTTTTACGGATTCCGAGGCAAAAAAGTAAGAAAGAGTGGGTAGGAGAGAGGAAAGTAAAAAAGAGAAAGAGAGAAAAAGTAAGAAAGAGAAAAGAAAAAAAAAGTAGTAAAAAGAGAGTATGAAAGAGAAAACCTAGGTTTCAAACCTAGGTTTTGAAATCTAGGTTTCCAAACTGGGCTTCCAAACACGCCCTTAATCGGACTTGCCTCAACGTTATATACCTTTATTAATTCATCTTTCAATTAAACGATGTGGGACCCTATCCCAACGAAGAGTAGTTTTATGGCATGCAGCAGGGCCTAATCTTGCTGACATACCAAGCTCAGCACTCAAATTTGAAGCCAGCAGAGAATAGGACACCTTCCAAGAGTCAAGAAGCTATACTAACAGTGGACTGTATGCGATCGCCATCGGCGTGGGAGGAATCAAGGCTTCACTGCCTACACATGGAGCTGATCAGCTTGATCACAGCAAGCAACACCACATGTCTTCATTCTTCAACTCGTACTTCTGTTCCCTTAGCGCAGGAGGGCTTACTGCAGCAAGTGTTATGGTTTGGGTTCAAGAGAACCGAGGCTGGAACTTGAGTTTTGTGATTTCTGATGTAGTCTTGGCTTTCGCTCTCTGTATTTTCGTCCTTGGCTTTCCATTTTATCGCTATAAATCTCCCTCGGGAAGGCCTCTATCCAGGATCATCAAGGTATAATATTATAATTTACAGTGTTGTAGGCGTTTGTGGCTAGCTAACCCCTTTTTTGGCTGATTTGGATAAAATGTTGCATTGAAATTTCTGTTATGTTCTGCTTCAAGGTGTTTGCTTCTTCAGCTTGTAACTGGAAAGCTCCAGCAGTGGAGAGGGAGAATCATGGGGCAGTAGCAGAGGAAGATGCAATACAGCAATCTCATGATAAATTCAAGTAAGACTTTTCTGTTTTCAGTAAGGCCCCGACAACTGTAAGAGTTTCTCGTTTGTTCTCAATCAAACTACCTAGTATTTGAAAGTCATACTAGGCTCTACGAACAGAGCTATTGTCCTTAATTATATTTAGCTTTTGATTTGATTAATAAGAATTCCTATTTTCTCTGCCTTCTCGTTCTTCCCTCTCCCCTTCTTGTCTCTCTCTCCTATTTTCTCTGCCATCCCTTCTTCATCTTCTCTCTCTTGTACTGGAGTTAGGTACCCACTTGTTTTTCCTTGCTTGAGCAGCCAAAAATCACTTAAAAGTCCCAAAAACCCCCTTAAACCACACCCAGCAGAAAAATAAACATAGAACTGAGCCCTAGAGTACATGAGATGAGAGGAAAGTTCAAAATTTCATCAAGAGCTTGGTGTGCTTAAACTATTGAACACCACACACCAGCCATTGCCTTTTATAGGTGACAGTAACTTGAACTCTCTTGAGAATAAGCAATGCGAGGCTTTTACTAGTCCACACACAGACACGATGAGTGTATTGATTTTTTCGATGCGGGATTTCCGTTTAACACAACCAGCACCATAAATACTACATTTTGAACGTAGCCCAGGGCTTGAATTGAAAGCACTGGTTAAACAAGGACAGCCTCCTAGTATCCAAGTCATACCAATTTATAACAACAAAACACATCCAAAACAGAAGTAATACTTGTATGCTTCTTTGATACCAATACATATCATAGTACAGCATATTTGATAATACATCTGATTAGTAAAAAATGTGTGCATGGAGCTTCTTAAACAAAGCTTTTATAGATGAGAGAGTAGATGAAGCTGAGGTTGAAGAAACAAAAACCCTCCTTGGACTGCTTCCCATATTCTTAACCACAATCATGATGAACAGTTGCCTAGCTCAGCTTCAGACATTCACAGTTCAACAAGGAAGCATCGTGAACAGAAAGCTCCACACCTTCACAATCCCAACTCAGTCCCTCACAGTACTTCCCCTAATCATCATGATCTCTTACATAACGATCTTCGAAAACCTCAAATACCTGATCAGACACAAAAACTTCGCTCCAACAAGGAAAATCCTTCAACCACTTGGAAGAATAGGGCTAGGCCTAGCTCTTGCATCAGTGTCCATGGCAGTGGCAGCCACAGTTGACGGTAAGAGAAGAGAAGAAGCCACGAAGAACAACGAAGAAGGCGTGATACCATCAGTTTTCTGGTTAACTTGGCAATACTTGTTCTTGGCTATATCAGATGCACTTACCTTGAGTGGGATGCTTGAGTTTTTCTACTCTAAAGCACCTGATAGCATGAGAAGCATGTGCACTGCACTTTCATGGTGTTCAACCTCCATGGGATCTTTTATGAGCTCAGCGCTTGTGATTTGTGAAGATAAGTAATGGTGTACGTGTGAGATATGGTAGGGAGTGGCTTGGAGGACATGATCTGAATAGAGCAAGACTGGATCTGTTCTATGCTCTTCTTTGTGGTCTTTCTTAATTTCTTGCTTTACTTGTACTGTGCAATGAGGTACTAGTTAGTCATTTACCCATAAACCTAAATCTGGTGAAAGGCATGTATACTTTTGGCTGTACTATTTTAGCATTTATTATGTGTATGATTGAGTTTACTTAATATTTTGCCAAATAACCCTTTGGACCACATGGTATTT
>JANTPZ010019482.1:0-15756 GCA_025593235.1 Vachellia pachyceras | reverse complement strand
GGGGGTAGATGCATGTATGCATGGTTGCACATGTTTGTGGGTGATGATAAAACTAAAGGAGAGAATTACTATGAGGTCTAATGGAAGGTATGCAATTTTTACTAGCAACATTAGGCCGTTTGGATAATTGGTGATAGATGTAACTTTTATATGGAATGACTTTAGAAAATGAATTTTTGGCAGAAGTTAAATGATATGATGTGATTAATATTTGAATAAACGGTGGTAGAAGTCATTTTTTTATAAAAAGAAAAAATTGTTTGATAAATGTTTGAGAAATGAGTTTTGATGGAAAATGATTTAAAAGAACATGAATCTCATTAAATAATATAGCCTTGTGAAAAGGAAAGTTTGTTTATCATTCCATGTTGCTTTTCCTTTTCCTTTATCTTTACCTTTATAAGTGTCCATAATTTTAACATAGTCGAAATAATCTAAAAGAGACAATTAAGCAAAATCAATTTATTACTTAACCACGGTGAGATAATTGCATGTTACAATTTTTTTAAAATTTAAATTTATGTAATCAATACCAAGCATCTGGACAAAATTTAATAGCACGACAAACCATCTTCACATATTTTCTGCACAATATTTCTATCAATGGATAAAATGTTAAACCATTTCAAGGTTAAAAAATATGTTACTCTAAATAGATCTATAAATTCAAACATTGAATAAAACCAATAGACAACAAACTACAAATAATTATGGTCCTGTTAGCCCCTCTCCCTTTGTAAATGTAACTCAGATCATTTTCAATCAACAATCAAACAAAAAAAAAACAATGACAAAGCTCCTCATCAATAGGACTTCAACTAGCAGAATCTCATAACAGAAAAAAAATGAAACCGGTAGATCTTGTATTTTTCCTGTAACCAAACAGAAACCCAGAAACTGTTCACATGAACAGTACGTGTGAATGGATTTTGCTCTAAAAGCTTTAAGGAGGGTGAAAGGAGCTTTTACTTCAGAAGTCATTCAGGCAAAAAGCTTAGTCAAACACATGACCTTACTCTAGAAGTCATTCTAACTTCTCCAAAAACTTGGTCAAACGGAACCATTGATTTGTTATTTTCAACTTTTTGTCAATTACATTCCTTTTTTGGGATTCTCCTAGGAAGTTTTTACATACATTTATGGCTAAAAGGCCATGATTTTCTTATCTATTTTGAAATATTTTTTAATTAAAGGGATCAATATTAATAGTTTAATCTTACAACCTCTTGTTTATAGGAAAGCTTTCGTATTAGTAGGTTATAAAGCTGTTGGCATTTATCTATTTTAAAATCTTTATTGTAATTTTTTATCAGGAAACCATCCGAGTGTGTACAAGTTTGAAAAAGCAACCATCATAGTGAAAGCATGCAGAAAACATCTTTTGTTTTGAAAAGGTGATTATAGGTAGCATCTTCCTATGTTACATGTTGCTGCTGGAAGCATCAATGACGTTGTGGTCCAGCAGGCCACACATGATCCCTACTTGGGAAATCACAACAGAACTGTCACAGCATCGTAAACCTCCTCGGTTCTTGCGAAAAGTTCCCAGAGTATGAAAAATGTCTGCACTTTATCATTTCTCCGAGTATTAAAAACCTTAGCATGTATATTATTATTGATTATTAATGAATAACTAACGGCATAGCAGCAACAACAACAAATGGATTGCAAGACTGTTAACAATCAAATCTTTGTAAATTATGTTAATTAAAAGATAACTTCATTAATTAACTATTCTTTTCAATCTGCCTCTAATTATTAAGCCTTGATATTTTTTAAAAATAATTATACATATAATTTGAGTGGATAAAACATATTTGGATTCAATATTACTTGCCTAAAGGAGCTTGAATATAGAAGTCCACAAGCATAAATGTAAATGTATAAACATGAAAAGTAGTAATGGAAATACGGACCAACCCACCTCAACCAATGGGTTGGATGGGGCGGGCTGAAATATCCTAACAAGAGCCCACCAAGGTGAGCAAAAAGATAATTTATAAAAAATAAAATAAAATTAAAATTTTTTCCACCATACAATATTATTTTATTTTGGCTTAGAAATAATATTATCCCTCAACATCTCCTTATAATAAACAAAATAACAGAACAATTAATCATCATCCATCATAAGATCATGTTTAATTACATTAACATGATCCATGCATATGCAGCCTCGTGGAGGTGAATTTATACAATCTACTTTACATATATCACCTCCTTAGTATGCCAGCTGACATAGAAAATTTCTTTAATCGAAGGTTAAAAATAGAAACTTCTTGACAAAACCAATCATGTATGAATCTACATATATCATATGATATAGTATTATACATAAAATACTTGTGTTATTGTTTAGTATACTTTGATTTTGTTTTGCCTACAAATGTCATTAGTTCCAATTCTATTAGCTTAGATAGTGCTTCGGAAACATACTAATTGTATTACCCATCAACAGGGTTTGTTTTGGCTATTCTCGTTCGTTCACATAAAAAAAAGTGGCTACAAAACCTTACAGGTGAATGAGAGAACAATAATTAATTACGAGTCCCAAGGAATCTCATGCAAAGAAAATGATTAATAACGAATGAAGGCTTTTTGTGTGTTGTGATGATTGTGATTAAAACACGGCATTAGATATCATTGCAATATCGTAAAGTAGCAATAGAATTAATAGTATGCATATCAAAAGTTACATGAGTGAATAATAGAGAAAGTGTGAGGTTTGTAGAACTTACGTCTTTGTGTTATACATGTGATATAAACCTTTTAGCAGCAGCAGCAGCAGCAGCTCTGCGATTATATTCTCTCTCCTTTTCATAAAGACGAGCTGCTCACTGAGAAAACACCACGTTTTGATGATTCCTAATTGAAAGGAATTCATCAAGGGGCCCTGCACAATTTCAAGTTCATATTTCATTACTCCCTCGATGGTCCGAAATGTACGAGCTAGCTATAAGAACTTACGGGTTTGCTTTCATCCTTTTGATTCGTGTGGACATGCCCATGTACAGGCAACCCAATACAAAAGGCTCTCATAAACAAGTGAGGGATGAAAAGGAGTTAGTGCATGCATCTCTTTTAAGAATAAGAAGGATTAATAACTTTTCCCCCAATAGGTTACGCTGAAAGGTGTAAACATGGATAGCATATAGCATGTATACCCTATATGCAAAGCCCTTTGTTTTTGTTGAACCTGAATAGGGTATTCATCAAAGTAATAAGTTCCCCAAATTCATCAGATCTTGACCATTCAAATTTCGTTTTGTATGGTCCAGAGCTGATTTGGTTTTTTCAAAATATGATAATTAAGAGATTAATTTTATTTTAGGTTTAATACTAGTTAAAATAAGTTTTTTTTCATAAAGATAAAAATAAAAATAAAAAGTTAGATATGGATCATCCAAATCAAATCTGAACAGTTCAGATCTAATGGATTGGGAAATTCATCACTTTTAATGAGCATCATAATCAAATCTGTTCTGCTGTTATTCAAGTTATTGTAGGGCTGCTTTCCTCCATTTGTGCATTTGATATATTATCAAGATAAACTAATAAGGTGCTTGTTTGGAAACACTTAACTCTCACCTAAAATCATGTTCAACAGTGTTTTTCCGCAAAATAAGACAATCTTCTCCACATATTCACCTTGACTTACGTAAAAGTACTTCTCTACCGTTTTTCCAAATAAAGGTTTGTCGCGAATTGAGGTTGCAATAAAAATGTTTAACCTCTAGAATTAACAAAATACTAATTTCACGAATTTAATCATTTTCGTGTCTGTTACATGTGTGGAATGGAACGTCGATGGATGGCTCATCATGGCTCACAACTCAAGAAGCGTTTATATATAATTAATAAAGAATTAATACACAAAATGGTTAACCAGGCCAATTTCAAGTTGCTAGGGATCACTATAGTGTTGCTGCCAAAACTATTAAGAATGTTCCAAATCTAATTAAGCTAGTGTATGATTAAACTTCAAGTTAACACAACTTCATGAATGGATTATAACGAATTAAATTATTGTTCTCTCTCTCTCTGTTAATTAAGCATTATCTTAAAATTTTATGTATACGTGCAACCTGTTATATATATAAGGAGGGTTTGTGGAGTTAATTTTATGTATACGTACAGCCAATTAGGCCTTGCTAGGGTTTTCAGAAGAAAATGACGCTAATGACACTACTACAAAAGGGATTTTTTACCCAATTGGCGCCCTTTCTAAGGGGGCGTGTATGTGAGAGGAGTAGAAAGTTAGGGCCTACAACGCCCTATATCATGTAAGGCGCCATAGGATAGACCTACGGCGCCGTAGGTATTTTAAAAAAAAAACATTCTGTTCAATTTTATTTAACCCTTTTACTATATCTGATTCAGTTTATAGTAGGTAATTCCATTTTGTGCACTAGATCAAGTCCAGGCATGCATAATAAACACGTAAGATTCAATATGAGGGTTGGATTTTTCAAGCTTACCAAGTATTATACTACATATTCACAAATTAGTTAATTCATTTGACTATCATTTCATGGGCGCTTGCAGAAACTGAACCAAAGCAAAAGGAGAAGAGAAGAGGTAAAGGACTTACGATGAACTACACAACCAGATCTGTATGTTGAGTCGACAACGGTGAAGAACGCGATGGTAGCTGCAAGCAAGTTTAGGTGCCAAAGCTCGACGGCCAACAATTCCAGATCACGCTTCGAGAAAAAGAAGACATGCAAGCAAGTTTAAAAGAAGAGACATGCATGTACAACGAAATGGTGAAATGGGGAAGAATCTAACCTGCAAGCCAACTCAAGAACTAGAGAAGAAGAAGACAGCCGGCGAGACACGTGAGAGAGACAACGGAACTAGAAAGGCGATAGACCTCATGATGAGAGAGGCGTAGAGCGAGGTTGGGCAGAGCAACGCTTGAGCAAGGTTGGGCAAAGCACGAGAGAAGGGAGTAGGTGGTCTGCTCTGATATGCATGTCCTGTCGCGTCAGTCTTACACTTTAGGCGCCCTATATGCTAAATAGGGCGCCTAAATGTGACTTTAAACGCCCTATTTTGGAGATAGGGCACCAAAAGTGTGACTTTAAGTACCTTATCTCCAAGATAGGGCGCTAAGTCATACTTTAAGCGCCCTATCTTGAAATGGGGTGCCAAAGGGTGACATATAGGGCGCCAAAAGTTACACTTTTAGCGCCTTATCTTACAGATAGGGCGTCTAAAGTGACTGTCTTCATTTTTTACTCCATTTTTTAAAAAAAGGGCGCGAATTTAAGTAGTAAAAACTATACTCTGTAGTAGTGTGACCATCTCTAAATCAGTAGACACACAAAATGATGTCAACATCCAAAGAATCTTAGGACGTGTAAAAGATTACAAATATAAAAAAGTAGTGGAACTCGGTTAAAAAAATATATAAATAGGCAAGGCCCTGTGCATTAATAGATCTACATAACCATATAGAACTCAAACTCGTCCGTCCTGTACTCTGAATCATCATCATCATCTATAATCATGCCTAGGTCAACAGACGCTCTTGTAGTTGGACGTGTAGTTGGAGATGTCTTGAACCCCTTTACGAGGTCAGTGCCCATGAGAGTTACTTACAGGCAGGGGCGAAGCCAGGATCTTGGATCAGTGGGGGCAATTTTTTATTTTCAAACAATAACAACAAGCTTACAAGTATAAATAATTTGAGTGGGTTCAAATATTAAAAATCAGTGGGTGCAAAATAAAAATCTAATAGGTATTTACATGGATACTCAAAAATTGAGTGGGGGCAATTGCCCACACTCAGCCAAACGTGCCTCCGCCCCTACTCACAGGAATATTAGAGAGGTCATTAATGGCTGCGAACTCAAACCCTCCCATGTCCTCAACCCTCCAAGGGTTGAAGTTGGTGATGGGGACATCACAACCTTCTACACTCTGGTACCTGCTATATATATACACTACAACAAGCTTTTATATATATATATATATATATTTCTCATGGGTGTACGTACACACACCCCCATAGCTGTTCATTTTTAACTATATATATGCATGCAGATTATGGTGGACCCTGATGCTCCTAGCCCAAGTGACGCTAGTTTGAGAGAGAGTACTTGCACTGGTGATCCTCCCCTTTTCTCTCTTCTTCTATCTCAACTTGATACATACCAACGGTTGGTTTGGATCAAGTGGTAAGCGGCTTGTTCCAGCTTAAACAAGGTCTCGAGTTCGAGTCCTTGTGTATGCAGAAGCCATCGTTGGGAGACTCACCCACCATTTCCAGATGCTCGACGCGGTCGGGTTCGAATTAGTCGGGACGAAGCTCCGGAAACCGGGCGGGAAACAAAAAAAAAACTTGATACATACATCTTACCCTTTTCACCCTTACTATATATCAGTTCTTTAAGTTCAAGTTGTTTTTTCCTTTGTGATTATTTTGTGAAATACTACGTACGTGTTTGATGCTTCTCTATAAACCGTACGTGTGGTTGTTCCCTCAATTATAAGTTATAATAAAATTCAATAATGTGATGTCATTTTCAATTGTTAATATCAATATAAACTTTATCGTTGCCTGGACGTGTATAAATATCTCGACGTTTTCCCCCAACATGAATGCCCGCAGGTTAGTAACTGATATTCCAGCATCCTTGGGACCAAGCTACGGTAACTATATATATACACTTCTTTTTTTGTCTTCTCTACTTTTGAACTCCCCTTGTGCTCTTACAAATTAACGTTACAAAATTAATTAAGGTGGTATGTGTGTGTGTGTGTAGGGCATGAGGTTATGAGTTACGAAAGTCCAAGGCGATTGGGGATTCATCGTTATGCGTTCGTGTTATTTCATCAATCAATGGGATGACAAATCATAGATGATCCTAGATGGTGTCCAAATTTCAACACTCGCGACTTCGCTGAGCTTTACAACCTCGGACCTCCTGTCGCTGCTCTTTTCTTTAACTCCCAACGTGAATCTGGCTGGGGTTAACACAGAGCACAAGAAAATGGAAGAAGAAATGAATGAATCTGACTATTTCATTGAATTATTTTTTTGCATGTCAGTGCCACACGTTATATATTTATAGTTACACATTCACGTATCTTTTAAATTACAGCTGTACAGTGACTAACTTAATCAGGTGTATGACTGAGTCTGTTGCTGGTAACTAACAGTGTAACTAACAATCTGTTACATTAACTAAATGCTAACTAAGTCTGTTACCCCCCGCAAGCTGGCACATATATGTTGATTAACCTAAGTTTAGACAGTAAAGCGTGAAAAGGCCGAGGGTTGAGAGGTTTGGTAAGTATATCTGCAAGTTGGTGAGAGCTTCGAATGGGTAGGAGATGTAAGATGGCTGCTTGAATCTTTTCACAAACAATGTGACAATCCAACTCAATGTGCTTAGTACGTTCATGAAAAGTTGGATTTGCAGCAATATAGCGAGCGGACTGATTATCACAGTAGATGGCAGCAGGAGAAGGGTGAGGTATATGTAAATCAGCAAGAAGATACAGGAGCCATTGAATTTCACATGTGGCAGAACCTAAAGCACGATATTCAGCTTCAGAGGAGGAACGAGACACAGTGGTCTGCTTCTTGGAACGCCAAGAAATGAGTGCCCGATCAAGAAAAATGCAGAAACCCGTGAGAGACTTTCGAGTGTCCGGACAGCCTGCCCAATCAGAGTCGCTGAAGCCTTTTAATTTGAAGTTGGAAATGGAAGGGAAACAAAGACCTTTCCCTGGACAACTCTTGAGGTAACGGATGACACGAAGTGCTGCTTGATGATGAGTGGTGGTGGGAGCTTGAGTAAATTGACACAATTGTTGGACAGCATAGGAAATGTCTGGCCTGGTGGTGGTAAGATACAGAAGGCGCCCGACCAAGCGACGGTAGCTGGCAACATCAATGAGTGGAGTGCCCTGATCCTGTGATAGGCGGGTGGAGCGATCCATGGGAGTAGAAACAGGTTTGCAAGCAAGATGGCCAGTGTCTGAAAGAATGTCAAGAGCAAATTTCCTTTGATTTAAGGAAATGCCTTTGGAGGAACGTGCGACTTCAAGACCAAGAAAGAACTTCAACTTGCCAAGGTCCTTAATCTTGAAAGTGAAATCTAGAAAGGCTTTGATTTTGCTGATTTCAGTATGGTCATTGCCTGCAATAATGATGTCATCGACATATACAAGCAAAGCAGTAAAAGAAGTAGCTTGCCTGCGAACAAAGAGTGAATAATCTGACTTGGACTGATTATAGCCACAATTGAGCAAGGCACCTGATAGCTTGGCAAACCATTGACGGGAATCTTGTTTTAAACCATAAAGGGACTTTTGTAATTTGCAAACCAGATTTGGATTAGGAGATGAGAAACCAGGGGGAGGGCTCATATAGACTTCTTCATTTAAATCACCATGTAAAAAGGCATTGTTAACATCAAGTTGGGCAAGATGCCATTTAGAAGCAGCAGCAATGGCTATTAAAAGACGCACAGTGGTCATTTTGGCAACGGGTGAGAATATATCGAAATAATCAACTCCTTCAGTTTGAGTATAGCCCTTTGCTACCAACCTGGCTTTGTGACGTTCAAGACTACCATCGGCATGAAATTTGGTCCTGAAAACCCACCTACAACCTATTGGAGTTTTTCCCTTAGGTAGATCAGTAAGAATCCATGTATTATTATGCTCAAGAGCTGATATTTCAGTTTGCATAGCTTGTCGCCATTCAGGGAATTGGATGGCATGGTGATATGATTTTGGTTCAAAAGGGATAGTAATGGAGCAAGCAAAGTGTTTATAGGATGGGGATAAATGATCATAAGAAAGAACAGCTTGTAAAGGATACCTGCATGTTGAGATCATGGAAGCCGATTGGTCTGCCTGAAGTAAGGAGCAATGAAAGTCACGTAAATAAGATGGCTGTCTATGCTGTCGAGTGGAACGACATGGAAGAGGAGATGGTGAAGATGGTATGGGAGAGTTTGAGGAGTTATTTGGTGAAGGAGGGTGTGAAGTAGGAAGAGGTGGATCAACAGGTGTGAAAGATTGAGGCAAAGGAGTGGGATCTGTGATAGCAGAAGGGTGAGAGGTGGAGGAAAATGGAAAAACTGATTCATAGAAGGTAACATGCCTAGAAACGAATATGCTGTTATTATGTAGATCAAGGAGAATAAAACCTTTAGTGCTATGTTTGAAGCCTAGGAAGGTACATTTTTGAGCTCGAGTGTCAAATTTGGTTCAATGAGTAGGGGAAGTACATGCATAGCATAAGGAGCCAAAAACTTTAAGGTCTGTATAATTGGGAGATTTGTTGGTGAGCATTTGAAATGGAGATTTGTTGTTTAAAATAGGAGAAGGAAGGCGGTTAAGTAAGAAAACAGCATGCAAAATGGCATAGGACCAATAACAAAGTGGTAGTTGAGATTGGAACATGAGAGCTTGTGCAATATTAAGGATGTGTTGGTGTTTTCTTTCCACTATGCTATTCTGTTCAGGGGTCTCCACACATGAAGTTTGATGTAGAATCCCTTTAGAAGAATAAAATGATGTCATTTGAAATTCTTGACCATTATCTGTTTGAATTATTTTGACAGAATGATTATGTTGCTTTTCAAGGAATAATATGAGATTTTGAAGAGAGGCTCGTGCTTCTGATTTATTTTTGAGAAGACAAACCCAAGTGTGTCGGGTGAAGTCATCAACAACAGTTAAAAAGTATTTATGACAATGAACAGATGGAACATTGAAAGGACCCCATATGTCAGAATGTACAAGCTCAAGAAAATGTGAGGTTTTCGTTGTGCTGATAGGAAATGACAATTTTCGTTGCTTAGCAAAATGACATACATCACAGCTGATATTATGAGGCTTACATGAAATGAAAGGAAACTGAGAATGCATAACATTTGAAACAGCAGAAGATAAATGGCCAAGTCTATAATGCCACAAATGAAATGTAGAATCAGTGGGACGGGAAGATGTATAAAGTGAGTTGACAGTGGCAGTTTGAGAATCGTGACTGTTGATGATGTATAATCCTTGAGAAACTTTAGCAGTACCAATCGTCTTCCATGGTCTTAGACTCTGTATGAAACATTGAGAGGCAAAAAATATGAGATAGCAAGAAAATTGTATAGTCAGTTGAGTGATAGAAATGAGGTTACAATGGAATTCAGGTATATAAAGAACATTTGCAAGGGATATTTCGGGGGTTATTTGGACTGTGCCAGAAATGGTGGTAAGGACAGTGGATTTTGTGGGTAGAGTGACACGAATTGGTGAAATTTGGGAGTAAGATGTGTATGATGACAAAGATTGACATACATGTGCAGTGGCACCACTGTCAAGGATCCAAGATGTGGAAGAAAATTGAAAAGAGAGAGCAGTGCAGGTACCTTGTTTGGTAAAGGTTGGCTCAAGTGAGAGAGAAGACACTTGATTAATATGATGAGTTGAAGGATTAGAAGGTTCAGAAGTTGATAAGGAGGAAGAGGGTGCGACAGGTTGCAGCAGAGCAAGAATATGGTTATACTGATCCTGTGTGATAGGGCTAGGATTGTTGGTGAAAGCAGGTGGACAGGGCAGAATTCCAGCTGATGTGGTAGAATTGGATGCTGTCACATTATGAATTGATGCTCCATTATTTCTGAACTTAAAGCCAGGTGGATATCCATGTTTCTTGTAACAAGTCTCAATGGTGTGTCGAGGTTTTCCACAAAACGTGCATACTTTGATATTGGTGTGGCCAAATGCAGGGTGTGGCTTGTGGTTATGTCCAGGTGCAGTGCTACGAGTAACACAAACAACAGAATCAACAGGGCCTATGAGTTCTCTTTCTTGTTGAATAAGAAGAGAGAAAACTTTATTAATGGAAGGAAGTGGTTCCATCAACATGATTTGAGACCGAACATTTGCAAATCGATCATTCAGGCCTTTAAGAAATCTAATCACATAATCTTGTTGAATGTAAGACTTTGCAAGGCAGGAGCATGCAGGCAAAGGGCGAAAAATGAGTAGTTCATCCCATATAATCTTCATCTTAGTGAAATAATCAGAAATGGATAGATCGCCTTGATGAAATTGGTAGAGTTCCTCTTGTAGTTCAGCAATCCGGAAGATGTCACCATGGCTGAAGCGTTCTTTCAAATCAGTCCAGACATCGGCAGCAGTGTTGATCCAAATGACACTGTAAGCTATGGAGGGAGACAAGGTTCTGTTGATCCAGGTGAGAACCATGGTATTGCATCGCTGCCATGCTGGAAAACGTGGATCAGATGATGTTGGCATTGGAAGGGAGCCATCGACAAATTGAAGTTTGTTCTTGCTGATCAGTGCCATCGTCATTGCGCGAGCCCAATGGTGATAATTGGATCCGGTGAGGGATGGAGAGACCAGAATGAGGGAGGGATTTTCATTTGGATGAAGATAGTAACAATTGGTAGGATCTTGAGATGGATCAGTGGAGGAGGTCGTGGAGACATCACTGGACGCCATGAAACTGATTGAACGATAGGAGAAGATGAGGAAGATGAGAATGCGAAAGAATAGAAGAAAGGTGCAGAAAGGGAAAGCTATTACTGCTCTGATACCATAACACAGAGTACAAGAAAATGGAAGAAGAATTGAATGAATCTGACTATTTCATTGAATTATTTTTTTGCATGTCAGTGCCACACGTTCTATATTTATAGTTACACGTTCACGTATCTTTTAAATTACAGCTGTACAGTGACTAACTTAATCAGGTGTATGACTGAGTCTGTTGCTGGTAACTAACAGTGTAACTAACAATCTGTTACATTAACTAAATGCTAACTAAGTCTGTTAGGGGTGGAAGAAGACAATAACACACACAATGCAGATTAGTCTAACCGAATAAAACTAAGATCACCTTTTTGATCGGATCATGGTGAGGCGAATGATGAAATCTACTTCACCCATCACCTCACTGCTATATATATATGCACGAATAATCTAGTCTACACACACACATATATCAGATTATATAAAGTACTACTTTGTGTGTTTTTAGGTACTTGCTGGTCTTGTTTTGCTTGCTAATTTCGTTGCAGTACCAGTTTGTTTCTTATGGTTATGCATATATGTATATCAAATTAAATGTACTACGTACCAGTAGATAGCTATATTATATGGACAACACAAAACGCGGAGCGGTTGATTCGTCTTTTAGTTACTTTATTGGTATCAACCCGTAGGTAGAGTAAAGCTAAAAAACGATATTCCATATGCATTTAGATGTAGTGGGGTTCAATGTATAGCATCTTGACGCAAATGTTGCCTAAAGTAAAAAAAAGGGATTCACATTCTTCCATATATTTGTTTTCATGAATGAATATATTAATGCGACACTTTTTTAAGGAAAAGCCAACAAACATATGGCTGGATCAAAACTCTCTCGTACGTCGCAAGTTGTTCCTGTAAATTATTCTCGAGCCTTCGTTCCTTTCACTTCCAGACATTCATTTTTCTGCAATAATTCAAGATGGATATGTAAATTTATTAGAAATCAGATACATCCCTAACCTAATAAAGACAGACATCAAAACTAGTACATATATATACAAATGTAGAGATAATAAATCTGCAAATCTTGATTAGTACAAGTATCTATATAAAAAAACAGAAGATAAAGGTGTGGGAGCATAATGGTCCTGATCTTCTCTGTATCCCTATCACCTTATTCTCTTTGCTAACAAAGATGACCATCATAGAGTTAGAAAAATTCTCGTTTCGAACACGGAAACTCTAAGTTGATCGATCAACCCCGCGAACCACCAAAAACAAAAGAACCGACGTCAAATAATAGCCTAACGATGCTGATCAGCACAACATTGCAGAAGAAATTCATTAACCTATATATGTGTGTATATATGCATGTGTGTGTGTTAAAAGTGGTGGTGGTGATTATGAGATCAATTATGGGTTAGGAAACGGATTCTCTTGTAGTTGGAGGTGTAGTTGGAGATGTTTTGGATCCTTTTACGAGTTCAATCTCAATGAGGGTCACTTACAGTAAACACAGACAAGTCATCAATGGCCTTGAACTCAAATCCTCTCATGTTAATGTCTAACATTCCAAGAGTTGACGTTGGTGGTGATGACCTCACGACTTTTTATCTCTGGTGAGTGTGTGTGTCTCTCTCTCATCTTTAGCTAGGTTTAATTTAAGCTCTCTTTACTTAATTACTTCACAAATTATACTTGTTATGCATGCAGATTATGGCGGACCCTGATGCACAACCAAGCTGAAAGAGTACTTGCACCGGCGACTTTTTCCCTCATCTCTATTATTAATTAGTTTCTGAACTTGATCGTATAATATATAAATATAAAGAGAGAGAGAGAGAGTCTTAGATTCTGTGTTCAATTCAAGTTTTTACTCTGTATAAAATAAGGTTATGATTTTTGTCTGCTTCATTAATATGCTGATATGCGTACAGGTTGGTAACTGATATTCCAGTGACTAAAAGACCAAGCTTCGGTATGTATGTCTATATATATATATATATGTGTCTTGTTTTCTAGCTTTATTCCTACAAATTAATTTAACTATAAACACAAATAAAATTACACAGAATATGTGTGTGTGTGTGTGTGTGTGTGTTATTTATGAATGAAGTTGATAGCGGAAGATATATTACTATGGACATTATATAGGGCGAGAGATAGTGAGCTATGAGAGTTCGAGACCAACGGCGGGGATTCATCGTTGCGTGTTTTTGTTAATTTCGTTAATCAAAGGGAAGATAAATCGTTGATTCTATTGTATCAAAAAAAAAAAAATCGTTGATTCTGCTTCTTCAGAGTGGCGGCGTCATAATTTCAGTACAAGAGATTTCGCTGTGATATGAACAACATCGGATCTCCCGTTGCCGCTCTTTTCTTCAACTGCCAACGGCAAGCTGGTTCTGGTGGAAGAAGAATATGACGCATATAGAGAATAATGATACTACTAATAATTACATAATGCAATCTAGTTTTAATCATCATATGAATAATTAAATTAAAGATTTGATTTTGACGAATCTGGAATGTTATTTTTATACATAAAAGAGAGCACAAGACTCAAAAACGAAGGAAACTACACAACATGGGGAGGATATCCCAGACTGTCACTCACTCACAAACTTTGCAAGTGGTGCGGACACACATAGTAAATTGTTGAGGAGGAGATAGCCTCTTTAACCAGTGCATTTGTCAAAAGGTTCTGCTCCCTCGAAATATGGCGAATGATTACATTCCACTCTCTTAACATTAGATATCTAATTTCCACAAATAACAACCCAATATTAGAAGTATCACAAACTAAATTGAGCATGTCAACCAGCAACTTGGCATTTGATTAGATGATAATTTGCCTGAAACTGCATTTGGAAGCTGTAAGGAGGCCTATGTAAATAGCCCAACGAATTTGGAATGTTAATTATACGTATACGGTTTCAGTTCTGGTATAATACGTCTCACACCCAATTCACCACAAGGCTAGCTGTACAGAATACGCGCGGATAGAAGAAAGTTCCTCTAGGAAACCCGAAAAATGTTGAATAGTAATCATGATGTGTAATAAATTTATAACTCTCTAACCCGTCCTTAATATAAAATTTTTTTAATAAAAAATAAATTACAAATATATTTTAATTAAGGGGCAAATGGAGTATTATGGTGTAGAAAAAAAATTCAACTCAAATTAATTAAAAAAACTACTCTAATTCAAGTATAAATAAGTCACTTAGATTAAACATGTTTCTTTATACTCAGTCTTAATTAAAAAATAGGTAGCATTTTTATAAGTACCGTTACATGTATAAATTACCATTTTTTTGCCATCAACATGAATAAATTACCATTAAAACTACATTTGATTCTAAATATAATATTATCTTTAATATAAAAGTTAGGTTAAACACATTATTTAAAAATATTTATATTTATCAATATTCTCCAAACCAATTTACTCGACTCATAAACTAATAATATATAATGTAATTATATGTATAGATACTTTTAAGTAGAGTATTTAATTTCTTTAATTTTTGTCAATTGACTCTTGACAGTAGATATGACATAGTTGATATTGCAATTTTATTACCATATATATAAAGTATCGGTCCTATTATTTAGGTACTTCTTACCGCATAAAATTTCCCCTTCTGTACTGTGTTTATTATCAAATCCCATAAACGAAAAGGGATGAAACCAACAACAATTTAACCATGACTGCATCTTGCCACTTCATAAACGAAAAAAATTACAGAACTTACAATATTCTTTTATGATCTCATCAAGTACAACGACGTACAATTATTATACTTGGATGCAGTAAAACAGGTTTACATCACACACAATACAGAAGATACATGTAGACCATTAGCTTAAGTTCACACCTTGGTGTGTTTTGATGACAGATTTTGTGAAACTACAGATTCAATACTTTTCTTTTGGCTGAGCAGGACGAGGATTTAACAGTGGTTGTAGAGCTTTAACTACAATGCTCATGTTTGGCCTTAACCCGGCTTCATATTGCAGACACAATGCAGCAACAGCAGCCATCTATATGCCCCAGAACAAAAAACAAAAGTTAATTATGATATCATCTAGAATTTACATCAGACGAAAAAATTATATAGTTGACAGGTTTTAATCAAGAGATTGGCACGTTAATTAGGGATTAAGCTTTGAAAGAAGCTCCGGTTTCAACTTAAGCTTTCAAATTGACGTGGTGTTTTGTGAAAGAGAATTTTC